>SNQJ01S0155644.1:0-22413 GCA_010110895.2 Picea sitchensis | reverse complement strand
AGTGGCAACCTATCCTAAAGGGAGATCAACTTGCTAGGGCACCATGTCACCGTTCCAGGTATGAACAAGTTAAAGAGCATAATTTCCAAGAAAACATTATGAAATGAAGGAGAATTCAATGCAACATATTCAAGTGCTTCAATAATCAGAGTGACACATACCATGATACCCAGACTCATTACCTCATGGATCAAGACTTACTATTACTTCAGGACCAGGATGGTGGGATGGACACTGTTGTTGTTGATAAAGAGGTTGCACTGAACAAAAGAAGGGCCCTACGGGACCATGCTCAAGTCATCCATCTCTCGAAACTCCATGTCGAGGACCTGTGGGCCTTGAGACATGATCTCCTTAGTTATACCTAGGGTTGGGGATAACAAGCTCAAATTGGAGATAACCAAACCATATAGGAACGCACAAGTAGTGGATGTGAGAGAGGTATTGTTTTGCGGGGTCATCAAAGATCTTCAGGTATGTTTTCATGCATGTCCATGGAAAATTCTAACTATTAATTTTGTTGTCATTGATTGTTCTATGTAGTGGGGCATATGCTTCTTTCTAGGAAGTTGGTTGTTGATGCAGGGGGAACTATTCAGATGGACTGGTCTTATGCAAACATTGTAGCCCCCCTGTAGATAAAGTAAGATTATACAAGGAGCAGAAGATGTTACACCATTTTGAGGATCCATGCAATTTGGCCAATGATCCACTTTACCTAGATGTGTATGAGACGAATTTAGGAGCCTATGTGATAACCGATTATGGACTATGCATTTTGATGGGGCTCGGTTTAAATTTGGGTCAAGAGCAAGGGTTTTACTCACTGATCCCTCATGTATGATCTATCCTTATTATTTCCATTTAGAGTTTGATTGTACTAACAATATGGTGGAATATGAAGCTTTGTTGTTAGGACTTTAGAGGGCTTGGAAGATGGGGGTCAAATAACCGATGGTTGAAGGATATTAAGAGCTTGTGGTTGATTAGGTGAAGATGCAATGTGAATCTCATAATCTATGCGTGAAGAGGTATAGACATGCGGTTTGGGATGAAATTGAATATTATGATGCATTTAATATCTCACATGTGCATAGGGGTTTGAACAAGTTGGTTGATTCTTTGGAAACCGTGGCCATTCTTTTTCAACCATGGGAGAAAAATCCATACATTGCATATATGGTTGAGGTATATTTCCGTTCTTTTGTTCCAGATAATATTGGATCATGGAAAGTTTTTGAGGACTGTTATCCCCCATTTCTAGGGATAACTAAGGAGATTGTGTCTTGAGGCCCTCAGGTTGTAGACATGGAGTACCGAGAGACAAACCAATAGGCAGAGCCCCACATTACACCACCCATCACCATGAGATTGATGGTTGCACCATTCACCACACCATCTTGGCTCACAGAGGAAAACATGTCTTGCTCCATGAGACAATGAGTCCAGTGTTGTGGTAAGTGTCATTTTAATAAATGAAGCATTTGAATATGTTGCAAAGGGTTCTTCCTTGATTTTGAAAACGTTTGATTGGAAATTATTCTCTTTGCCTTCTTTCACCATGGTGGTTGATATTGTTCTCCTAGTTAGTGGTCAGCTTCGGGGAAAGGGTTGCTACTGGGGGGTCTCCTTGATGATTCATCGCACCATTCCCACACATACTTGTACTTTCCATGTTTCTCTCCCTTTGTTTCCTCATATTTTGGGTTTTTCGGGCCACATTGACCCAATAAGGGCTTGCACCTTGTTTCATGGGAAGAAGGGTCTGAAGGTCCATAGGATTGTAGATAGAAAAATATAAACTCAATCATAACACTTCTAGATGCTCGCCTAGGGATCGTGAGAAGAATAAATTTTTCTCACAAAACACAAAGGGATCCATAAAATAATAACTAATTGAACATGCCAACCAAGGTAGAGCATTTGTGGGCAATGTTTTTCATGCTTAGGTAGAAGTCCCACACATTGTCTTCAACTTGGGGAAGCACAGTGTGACCAAGGTAGAGTTAAGGTGGGAAATTGTTTTCATTCTTAGGTAGAAGTCCCACTTTACCTTCAACTTGGGAACACTCTATTAAATTAATGGAAAAAGGGCTTGGAAAAATCATGCATCTTGGACGAAGGGAAGAACACCCTCTACAAAGGCACCCATAAATGAGACAATATGAGCCCTTGTATGTCAAGAAAACCCATGCCCAAAAATATTTCCCCCATCCACCTCAATACTCTTCACATGACCTAAAGAGGGTCCACTTGGGAAACACTCCTTGACTTGTGGAATGATTTACCCAATAGGTCACCATGAAAAACCTCCCATGCCTAAATTTGGAAAGTTTCATAAGCTCTTTCAACATTTGTTTATTTTGAGAGGGGGGACTTGGTGCACATGTTCGAGTGGTTATTTTATTATATATGGATTACTTGACATGATGCTTGTGACTTGGGAGCCCATGGAGGGAGAATTTTCTTGTCTTTGCAGTGGCTTGACAGGTGGAAGACATTTGATGAAGGAATAAGGTCACTTGGACCTTCACTTGGGGCTTGAAGACCATAGGGTGGATGAAGCACCCTTTCTCCTTGGACACTTGGGTCAGAGACGTTGCCTTTGGAGGCACTTGAGGATCCCCTTCAAGTGATTTTCTATCCTTCCTAGCCATAACGAATTTCCTTTGGAGGCCTTACACTGGACTTTTAGGGTATGATGCCACATGTTGAAGGCTAGGGTTCGATGGTGTTGCTGATGACTTGGCACGTTTTGGTTGAGAGAGGCACTTTCATATGGAGACCAGGCCTTTGGAGGCCTAATGACTCCCTCACACTACTCAACGATTTGCTCAAAGTTCCAAAATTTCATCCTTTTAGGGCACACCATCATCTTTTTAGGGTTATTTCTTATGTAAAGTTAAATTTTATTTTGTAAAGGGGAAAATTAAGGAGTTAAACCTCCCTAATTTGTGTTTTAACCTAAGTTGAGTGGACAAACTAATTTTATAAGGTTTTGTATAAATAAAGACCTTGTGACATTTCATTTGAACACAACTCCCTTGAGGCTTATACCTCTCTTGGGCGCTAAAATTTGCGCCTTTCTTAGGCATTTGCTCTATATCTCTTTCTTGAATGCTTTGTGGATGATGCAACTTGTCTGTTGGAGAAAAAAGTGGTGCGATTTCTCTTGGATGCTTGGTTCTTGTTATTGTGGTGGAATATTCTTGGTAAAGTAGGGTTTATCTTGCTATCTCTTGAAATTGGTAAGAAATTTATGCATATTGTTAGTGTTTCTTCTTGTTTCATGGTTATTATTGTCTAAACCCTACGAGGAGTATAAGAGCATACACCCTCCACTAAGGTCCATTATTATCTTGAATAAACATATTTTAGCAAAGGTTGCTAGGAGGAGTAAAAGGGCTTACACCCTCCTAGATTTACCTTGCTAGTTTTGTTTGCTCTAGGGAGTAAAAGGGATTACACCCCTAGAGAAGTAATAAACTAGATCTTACACAAGAGGCTCCATCACTCAATTGACTAGGCACTAAGATACTTGCATTAGAGATATAAAATCATTGCATTGGTATACGTGAAATTGTGAGATATTGCAACTGTTTAAGTTGGAATAATTTCTTAATGTTATATGCTTTCTCATGCCTTAAGGGCGTCCTATTTTAGCCAAGGAATTCATTGTTGTAATAAATTTAATGCTACAACCATTAGGGATGCATAAAACTTTCTCTCTCACTCATTTCTTACTAATCCACCACTAAAGTTTATTGGTGAACCTAGATTAATGTTCTATTGATCATTAGCTATTTTTTGATGGTTTACTTGTTTATTTTCGTGCATAGATCTTGTTGTTGTAGAATTTTTTTTCTATAGACATAAGGCTTCCCTAATATATTGTTGATAACATCATTTTTCAACCCTATTTTACCATCAAAACTTGTGTCTAAGTATTGGGATATTACTTATAGGTTTAGTACTTGATTGGCCAATAATTATTTGGTGTTTTGCATGGTTAATTTTGCAGTTGTTGACATCTTACATTGTTTATATATATATACACACACACACTAAATTTTGCAAGTTGGATAAGGTCTTTGAGCATTTGTTTATTTTGAGAGGGGGGACTTGGTGCATATGTCCGGGTGGTTATTTTATTATATATGGCTTACTTGACATGATGATTGTGACTTGGGAGCCCCTGGAGGGAGAATTTGCTTGTCTTTGCAGTGCCTTGACAGGGGAAGACATTTCGTGAAGGAACAAGGTCACTTGGACCTTCACTTGGGGATTGAATCCCACATGATGGATGAATTACCCTTGCTACTTGGACACTTGGGTCAGATACATTGGCTTTGGAGGCACTTGAGGATCCCCTTCAGGTGGTTTTCTAGCTTTCCTAGCCCCAACAAATTTCCTTTGGAGGTCTTACGCTACACTTCTAGGGTATGGTGTCACATGTGGAAGGTTAGGGTTCGATGGTGTTGGTGGTGTTGTTGATGACTTGGCATGGTTTGGTTGAGAGAGGCCCTTGCACATGGAGACCGGGCCTTTGGAGGCCTAACGACTCCCTCACACTGCTCAACGATTTTCTCAAAGTTCCAAAATGTCTTGTTAATGACCTGCCTTTGGAGGCCTAACGACTCCCTCACACTGCTCAACGATTTTCTCAAAGTTCCAAAATGCTTTGTTAATTTTTATGCCAATATTATAGTTCTTGCATTTCAATAGATAAGAGCAACATAAGAACAAAGATCAGAAGTACACATTCACAAGAGACAACATTTTATCCCTGAAACCATCTAGGGGAAGAAAAACCCAACAAAACTTCCTATCATAAATTGCTTCCACAACAGAGATAACTCAAACCAATGTATATAGTCCTTCCTAAAAGATGTTTCACTTTTCTCCTCTCTCCAACTGTGTTGCAGCTTGCCTCTAGAAATGAGCAAGTGTGATGTGTGATAAAGTGAGGCACTAACCTCCCTATATATATTAAAAGTCTCCGTACATGAAGGGTCTCTCACCGTGGCTTCTACCTTCACTGGGTGGGTAAACCCACCTTTATTATATTTATGGGTCTCAATAATAACCGCTGGGGACAACTTCTTATTCTGCCTTTTTCCATTATCATTGTCCGCTGACCAATCCGCAAAAGGATTTGGTCCCAATAATTACCCACATGATTAATCCACAAGGGAATTACAATCTTATAAATAATATATCAATAATAATAAGAATACCTTTGCAGTTACAATATTTCAACACTCTTTAAATGCAGTTGGGTATTCTTCAACAACATCGCAAGAGAGAGGTCTCCATCATTAGTATTAGAGGACAATATTTCACATCATCTTGGAACATTGGCTAGCATATTTACGAAGTCATCAGAATTTTTCTTCATTGGCAACATCGTTATTCTCAAAAGAATGCCATCATCATCCAGATCAATATGTATCGGTAAAAATGATACCACATCATAGCACTAGTCCGGGTACATCATAGACAATAAGTTCAATGTCACAACCTGCTAAGCCGGTAGCTCGTCGTACTACATCTTGCTTTTACGTCAACAACTAAATGGCGAAGCATATACTATCTTGCTTTACGCTCAACAACTGTAAGAAGCAAGGGAATCATCTTGATTTACGCTCTCAACAACTAGGCTTCTAAGCAAGGAACACATCAACATTTTTCTACGCTTCAATAATGAGGTCAAGCAAGGAATCATCTTCTTTCACGCCTAACAACCAGGTCAAAGAAAGGAACACATCAACATCTTCTGCTTTGCATCTAACAATGAGGTCGGCAAGGAATCATCTGTTTTATGTCTAACAACTAGTCGGGCGAAGAATTATCATCATCTTGCTTTACATCTAACAACGCTGTCAGAAGCAAGGAACACACAAAACGTCTTGCTTTACGTCTAACAAAAAAGGTCAGAAGCAAGGATCACAAAACAACATGCTTTACATCTAACAACAAGTTCAGAAGCAAGGAATCACACATCATCTCTTGTTTTTACGCCTACCGCTAGGTCAGAGGCAAGGAATCACACATCATCTTGCTTTACGTCTAACAACTATGTTAGAAGCAAGGTATATATCAACATCTTGTTTTACGCCTAACAATGAGGTCATAAGCAATGAATCACACATCATCTTGCTTTATGTCTTCACGGCAGTCGGGCAAGGAATCATATATACTCCCTGTATGGTCCTTTCGACTATACCAGCTTATCCCTGAAAGTGTTCAAACTTTATACGTGATAGAGGTTTGGTCAACATATTAGCAACCCGCTTCATCCATGTTAATATATTGTGAGCTCTGCCCTCCCACCATGCCCATGTAATGGGGCTAATCTCTAAGGTGCTTCGACCTACCGCTGAATACAAGATTCTATCAGTATTTATGCAGCTCCGGGTTGTCACATAGGATCGGTTGCTTCCATCTCTAGGTCAAATAGACTGTCAACAACTTTCGAATCCAAATAGTCACAGCCTAGCGTATCGATGCAACAATGTACTCGCTTATCGTATCGAGCAATACTAGATTGTTTCATCTCGCTATGAGATCATGTATCGCATCCCAAACTCCAAACAACATCCAAAGTGCTTTTTCCTCGCCGCCAACGTCACTAATCAGACGTTGTATCCACTCACGTGAATTTAAGGATCTCCCATCATAGTCGTATTCCATAATCTATTGTGACAACTCCTTTGGTGTACTCATCACATGTTTTGCGCAAACACTAGATGAACACGTCATTCTACCATGTAAAATCCAACCAAGGTGTCTACCAAAACAAATGTCCGGTCCGGGTGTTTGTCGCATATCACCGATCCAATAACTGGTCTTCAGATATAGTGTGGGTATCTATCAAGTCCGACGGCGCATTGACTAACAAATTTCAACTTCGCTTCCATGGATGTATTCATGGACTTACATTCTATAGCATACAATCCCTTTAAGATTTCGACCGCGGTACCTCCCTATTAAGGAAGATCCTTTTTGGACTCGGCCATCCCTCAAGGCCTAATAAGTAATGCATTAGGCCGGGTATTTCATTTCAAATTCTCACAAGTCTCTTTTTACATTCAATGATGATTTTCTCCGCTTAAGAATAACGGTCCATACACAGTAAGATTATCGGGTTCATTATCCATAATTTTGAAGTAGAGATCGATTCCGCTTTTACTCTTGGTAAAGCCTAAGCTTGTCGTGGGTTAGAAACCCGCCTATACGTACATACCAAGTCTGTGGGTTTGCTTCAACTGATAAGGATTTCTTCAATCAGACATGAGGACTTCCTATCTTCAACCCTTTCAACCTTGGGTTGCTCTATATAAACTCTCTCGATAACACCTATCTGTGAAAGTTGTCTCATTCATCCGTGCAACTTCCATTTCACCTAGCTCCAAGAGCCATGATGTTTCACTGAAGTGTATCTAGCTACCTAGAGCTAACGTCTTCATACCAATGCTAGCTAAATGAAAGCTTAATGCCCCCATAGTCAATGCCTTCTTTCTAAGAAAATCCACAGCTTACAAATCTTGCTTTATATTTTCTCAATACTTCCATCAACAACATGTTTTATTTTGAAGAGCCATTTTGATGATACCATATCCTAACCTTTTGGTCTGGGAACAATTACCCATGCCTTTGCCATGGATTGGTATTCCTCTCTGCTGCTGAACGGGCCATTCTTTCTTTTTGAATGGCTTCTTCAAAGTGTTGTAGGCTCTTCTTCATCTAGTGGATTACACATCAAAGTCATGTAACTGAGAGAATGGCTTTGGTCTTTTAATTGCCTTGTGTTCTCTGTACCACCATACTTCCTCTGGCCCATCTGTTCGAGCTCTCTTGCCTTAAGAAGGATTTCTTTTATGTGGGAGAAGGTCATTTGAGGAGGTTCTTGAACTGCTGAGTGTCATGGTCTCTGTGAGTCTCTCACATCTGGAAGTTACTTAAATTTCCTTTTACTGGGTTCTCAAACTTGAACTTCCTCACCTGGATTCTGCAACCTCGTATTTACATGTTCTTCTTCATATACTCTTCAAGATGGCATCTTCTTGATTTCTTAAGTGATGTTTTCATCAAAGGTCACATCCCCTGCTGATTTCAATGTGGCTATGATCGTATGTAGATTCTCAAGGCCTTGAGACCTCACAATATCCCACAAATATTCCCTTATTTCCGGGAGGGTTCCAATTTGTTTCTTTTTCTTCTTTTTGTTATAAGGAATAAACACCGGACAACCAAATATTTTTAGGTGGTTTACCTCTAGATTCTTCCTAAGTGGAACTTCTCTTCCTGGTCTTGAACCTAAGTGCTTAAGTGGATAACTGCTCAGACATAAACAATGCTATTGCTTATGCCCATAAGCACATAGGAAGATCTTGATCGCGGATAATGGTCTTCTACATAACTTCCATATAATTGTTCCGTTTTCCTTTCAGCTACACCCGGCTTTTGTTGGGGATTGTTGGGAGTAGTGAGTTCCCTCTTATCCCAACACATCTCTGCATAAGTTCATGAACTCTTTTTGAGGTATATTCTCCTCCATTTTCTCGACTTGAGTTATCTTAATCTTTCTTTCAGAAGATTCTCTATCAAGGATTTAAATTCAAGGAATTCAAATCCCTTGAACTTGTTGAATACTTCATCTTTAGATTCTCAAGAAATATGTGTCTTTATTGTGAATAGTCATCACAATGATACATAGTATACATACCAAGTAATGGAGGATGATGGCATTGGGGCTTGCACATGTCTCCAATGAATGAGTCTTGACACTCCTTCTCGCTTTGCTATCCCTTTTGGAAAAGGGTTCTGATATTCTTCCCCAGTACATCCATTGAATATGCCTTCTGATCAACCTTGAGTTCTAGTAAAACTGTGACAACTTTGCATATCTATGGTAGCACCTCAGTTGATGTAAATGGGTCATTCTAAGCCAAAGTTTGCATGAGTTTTTTTATGGCATGGGTCATGGCGGTTTATGGGTGACCCTTTAGCTTATATAAGCCATTTTATTCATTTCCGGCGATGATTGCTTCATTTATGGTTTCTCCTTAGCCCACATAAAAACTTATCCATCTACAAGGCACCTATAACTTTTCTTGTCTAAAGTTGATATGGGGAGTAAGTTCTTCTTCAAGCCCCGTACATAGAGTACGCCCTTCATTGTTGGCTGAGTTTCTGAATCTAGCTTGTAGTTTTGATTCTCCCACTCCCTTGATGGGATATTAGTAATCATCTCCAAGTGTCACCTCCTGAGAAAATTCTTTTCTCAAATACAAGAGAGTATTTTTCTTACCCACAATATGTGTTTTGATGCACCACTATCATCGAGCCATGTGTCCTCTCCAGTGATACAGATCCCCGGAGGGCCGAGACTACATGGTCCCAATCATCTCTCTCCATAGTGGTTCTTCATATTCACTCATGTGGGGTAGCGTTGCCTCTTTTGTTCCCTCTTGTATTCTTCTCTTCCTCGACTGGACAAGACACTCACCTTTGTGTCCCATCTTATCACAATCATAACACATTGTATGGATGAGAGATCTCGCTCCCTCATGCGTTGTCCTTTCTTCCTAAAATTTCTTTGATGAGATTCTTTGTTGTTGAATTTGTTTGATGGTTGAGGTTTTCAAGGGAAACATTTGAAGTAGGGTGTTTTCCTTCCTCCTTTTGTATGAGTACAGCCGACTCATAGTAGTGCTCACGGCTACCCCTTGTCTCTTCTTCTTGGATGAATTCTTCCCATAAGCTCTCAAATTGTAGTTTCTCCTTTCTCACACATTGTCCATGAGCATCCTGCTGTTTTGTGAGACCATTTAGGGCCATCACACGTAATTCATCTTCTTCATCTATAGTGTCTCCAATCGCTTTTAACTTATCTTTACCCTCTGAGATTCTATAAAGTATTTCAATCATTTCTCCTTTCTCAGATCTTGTATTCTTTCAATTCAAGATCTTAGGGTCTTTATATTTTGGTTGATGTAATTCTTTCCTTCAGATAGTTTTCTAGAGAGTCAAACATCTCTTTCAAATTTTTCTTAGATGACACACAAGGAATCATATGGTCTTTGATTGAATCCGCAACGATTCTTTTGGCCCTGGGATTGAGTCCTTCTTTCCTCGATGCTTTGCTTTCTAATACATCTTCGTGTTCCACTTCTTCTTTGATGAATCTTGCTAGGTCACTGCAAGGACTTCCACCGATCCCACCTCCTGTGCATGGAAGTTTTCTATGCTTTCTAGTTTCTCAACAAGATTTGTTCTTGTATACATCTTGTACTTGAGGCTATGAAAAATGACCACAAAAATGAAAATGCTTTAGAATCAAGTTTTGACCTTACCAAGAGGTGCGCTTGGATGAGGTGAGTAGCTTGGTGTGTTTGGATTTTAGAAAATACAAATTTTTCCCCTTCAAATCCGATCTTCGGATTTCCGAACGTGCTTCTGTACTCGGTAATTCGCACTTTTGGTAAATTTCCTCTGTAATCGGGTTTTTGCACTGTACCGGTTTTTTTGTACTTTTGTGAAACTAGGGATTCACTGGGAGATCCCAACCAATCGAAAATAAGTGCCAAAATGATCCTTGGGAAGGGCAACTTTCTAGGTAGTTTTGGATTTAAAAGCTTCACTTTGAAAACCCTAATTTGCAGGTACTACAATGAAGACGTTTTTCTCTCTCTTTAGGTTGGCTCTGAGCAATTACAGCTAATAAGTTTTATGCCATTATTATAGTTCTTGTGCATTTCAATAGATAAGAGCAAATATAAGAACAAGATCACCGAGAAATACACATCTACAGAGACACATTTATCCTAGGAAAAACCCTCTAGGGAAGAAGAAAAACTCCATAAAACTTCCTTATCATAAATTGCCAATATAATGTCAAGAGATAACTCAAACCAATATAGATAGTCCTTTCCAAAAGATGCACCACTCTTCACCCTCTCTCCAACTAGTAAGTTGCATCTTGCCTCTTAGAAAATGAGAAAGTCTGTTGTGTGATAAAGTGAGGCGCCAGCCTCACTTATAAAGTTCCATTAATGCAGGAAGGGTCTTCAGCATCATGTAATGACTCACTGGTGGTAAACCCACCTTTATTATATTTCATGGGTCTCACACAACTTCAATTTTATTCTCGCCATTTACAATGGTCTCATGGACCAATCCAAGTAAAAGGGGATTTGGTCCTAATATTATTACTGGTTACATGATTAATCCACAATGGGATTAATCTTATAAATAATATATCAATAATAATGCGAATACCCTTTAAGTAGCCATATTTACTCTGGAATAAACTGGTTATTTTATTAAAAATGAATTATTTGGCATGATGCTTGTGACTTGGGAGCCCCTAGAAGGAGAATTTGCTTGTCTTTGCAGTGCCTTGATAGGGGGAAGACATTTCATGAAGGAACAAGGTCACTTGGACCTTCAATTTGGGGATTGAAGCCCACATGATGGATGAAGCACCCTTGATACTTGGACACTTGCTAGATACATTACTTTCATGTTCTGAGGATCCCCTTCAGGTGGTTTTCTAGCTTTCCTAGCCCCAACAAATTTCCTTTGGAGTCTGTATGCTACACTTCTAGGGTATGATGTCACATGTGGAAGGCTAGTTTGATGGTGCTGGTGGTGTTGCTGATGACTGGCATGTATTTTGTGTCGAGAGAGGCTCCTGCACATGGGAGTATCTCGGCCCTTGGAGGCCCAACGACTCCCTCACACCCGCCTAACCATTTTCTAAAGTTCCAAAACATCCCTTTGGTACGTTGACTATGCTTAATGATGAATACTATGCTCACAAATGATTGCTAAGATTTATTATTTAACTATATTAATACTAAACTAATAGGTGGGACCCCCATTAGACTTATGGAAACCTACAAAGGGATATGATAATGCTTATGTTTTTTCCTCAGATGTGATGGTAAAATTCAACATAGTCTCTCTACGGGTTCATTTTTTTTTCAAATCATGGTTTAAAAAATGTGGTAACATGTGTGGTGGTTGGGTACTAAAACATGATTAATCTAAAATGGTTTCACTATCCTTGATAGATGTTAAATAATGCTACCCTTTTATGCCAATATGACTATACCTGCCCTCTAATATTGTATTGTTATGGAAAAGAATGGGTGCTCTACACCCTTGCTACTATGGTTATGTCCATTGTTTGAGTTTCATAAATGGTTGCACATTGCTATGTTTCTAGAATTACTGTTATTTTAGAAGTTTTGACATTACCAAGGGTGGTGCACTATGAAAAAGTGATATGGTAATGGATATTTGGTTGATTAACGATATATAGTGCTATGGGTGGGAATTTTCTTGGCCTTACACTTTGAATTTAATGGTTTGAATGAGAAGACATGTACCATCGCATCTAAAACCCCCTCAGCCCATCACCTAGTCATCCCTTTGCATTTTGCCTTTGGCTCGTAGTTGTGGTTGCCCTCTTGTTCGATGAAGGAGACATAATAGCCTTGTTTCTTCCTTTATGCTGGATTTTTCTGTGTATGGCTTTACCTCTATCCACATAATTACCTTCCCTTTGAATCAATATTTTGCCTCATTGCTCATGAACCATGTCTCTTGTCGTTATGATACTTTGAACCATGTAACAGGTTTGTGTCCTTTGTTTCTCATGGTGGTGGTTCTGTACTATTGACATTCTTAAAATAAATGGTTGTGGTGCTCTTGTTGTGTGTAGTCCTTCACATAGAATTGTTGAATAAAATTTGTAGTGGAGCCTACTCAGTTATGGCTTGGGTTTTGGGTCTGGTATTTCTATTGAAATTGATTATCATGGTTTCCCAAAGCTATGAGATTTGTGAGTACCCTACCTATGGATTGAAAATATAGGTCTCTGTGATTAAGTTTTCCCACGCTGTGTTCGTCTCCGTGGCTAGTGTGCACACATTATTTTGACCCTGTGGTTTAAATGAGAACTGGTGAAAGATTAAAATGTTTCATGCCTTGTCTTGGAAACACCCTCCGGAAGTTGTTAGTCATTATATAAACCTCACCACTGCCTCCCGCAACATTATTAATTTGAATTTAACACCACCCAAAAGTTGATGGAAGCATTATACATGATTTTGGTCAGTAACGGGTTTGTGCTTGGTTACTTATTTTATAGTGTCGATTCAAGGTATTGGCTTCATTTTGTTTCATGTTGGAAATGGTTGTCTGTTGTTTTGGAAACCCTTACAACCGAGAGAATTGTTACATATTATTGTTATGTGGTAAATTGTGATAGGTCATGAGTTGTCTACGTTATTTGAATACCAAGCTCTCTGGTCAAACCACATGTTCCTACCTTCCACTTCTTGTCTTAAACCCTAAATATTACATTGATATCATTTACTCCGGGGCCTGATGAGTTGATGGGAGAATCAAGGTTTTGCCACTTGGGAACAATTTTTTTGGGTTCCTTGTTTAGTAATCCTGGAAGAATTCTATACACACTTGTTTATTTGAATCTTGGGCTCAAAGTATTGAATGTTATTTGGTTCAACCGTTATGTTGATTGTATTAAAAGAGACACCTACGTGTGAATTTTTTGAGGCCCAAATAAGAGTTATAAAGTCCAATTTGATTGCATTGAACAATGTTGGAATAAATGATGGATATAAATGGTTGCAAACACTATGTGTGTTCCTGTTGGTTTTAAACGATTTAGCATTTGAGTTAATGTTGTGGCTCAAAGGTTATTGTGGTTTCTTATATCGATTGCAATGATGTTCATTATGACTCTCATATAATGATTATATGGATAAAATTGTTGTTGTAATTAAATAATTCTAGACATATAGATTATTGTTTGGAAGCCACAAATTGTCAAGGTTTTTAAAACTTTAAATTATTATTTTAAAAGTGAACACTGTGAAACTTTGAAGGTATGTACAAAGATATGTTTTGATTTGCATGTTTTATTTATTTTTCAATTGAATAGTATCCATATCATTTCCCTGCCATTCTACCACTCTTCGCTCATTACATTCCCCTCAATTCTATCATCTTTCATAATACATCCTCACAATCCCAATTTCATTTATTACATCCCTGCTTTTTGAAATAAATTTAAAAGGAAAAAGTTAGTGTAAAAGTGACAAAAGGGATAACACAGCAAGGATCGGTGACTGATATTTTGATACTTCATTACACAGAATTGTTTGATTAGTTGCTAACAATATTCGTAATAACCCCTATCATTATACCACCTTTTTCTAATTACAACCCCTCTCCATACTCCCTACCAGCGAAACCGTCACTCGTCAATCTTAAGTGCTTAATGAATGGTTTGTTATGGATGGATTTGCATGTATCTCGTGGTAAATTTTAGAGCCAAATTTTGATTCATATATGAGCGGTCACAGGCTCACAAGACCTTCACACACTTACCTTCAGATGAGTTTTTCCAAAGAGGGGCAACAAATGGGAGAAACAATGAGGCGGTGGAAATTGGGAAACCGTTGGTATAAAAGGCATTCTAAAGAGTAGTAGTATGTCCGAGTGTATGTGCTAGGTGTGTATTCCGCAGCCACCCCGAGAAAAATTTTCTGTTCTGTGAAACATGTCATTTTGCCCAGTGAACGGCACACCAGCTTCTAAACATGATGGCTTAAGTGGTTTTACAGTTATTTTTGGCTGGAAGGTTTCATTCCTGCCATAATTAGGGTTTTGACCAACTGCAAATAGTTAGGTTTTGATGTCATTGGTCTGGAATGTATATTGTAATAAACAACACAATGAATGGAATAATATGTTGGTTTTCCCTATTTAGGGTTTCGAGGGGAAAAATCTCACGTTTGTATCAAGCTCATTGTATCTTCATTCTTACCGACATCTCAATATTAGTGAGATATTAAAGGTTAAAATCTAGCATTTAAATTTCAAGCAGCCGGTTGAATTCTGCACTTTGTGGTCAAGGGTTTGGCTTGGACTATGATAAGTTTTGTTATAGTGGAGATCTACTTGCATTGATTTTTCAGTGGAAAATAAATGGTAAGCAATTGAAGATGGAGATCGATATGTTTAATGGGAAAAGTTTTGTGTTTTGGAAGATCAAGATGGAAGATATTTTGGTGGACAAAGATCAATGGATAGTGGAAGATCTAGGTACTGCACCTACAAAAAACTTCAACGTATTATCTGAAAAAGTTGGATCTTAAAGGCACAGCAATAACCAACTGTGGTTCTCTGATTCAATATTACCGAATGTACCGTAGCTACAACCAAGGATTTCACAAGTTGGGGAATTGGTATTAGTCTAAGTCCCTAGTAATTAAAATATTCTTGAGAAAGAAGTTGTATAACCCGAGGATTAGAGATGGAGACCCAGTGGCAGAGAATTTCGACCGCCTTCCAATATTGTGGTAAGTTAGTTAGTATCCGTTGAGATATTAAAATTTCGATGAATATAAATGTATTAGTTTATTGTGTCCTTTACCAAACTCCTGGGATAGTTTGCCAGGGCTATGTAGGTAACAACCTCCCTGAAGTTTGATTTTATGGTCTCATCCTTGTTGTTCTGAGATGAGATAGAAGAATATGGGAGGACAAAGAACATACACATTATTTGCAGGAAGACGTTCCCCTAGGAAAGGAATAGATATAATTTATCAAGTGCAGGGAGATCTAAGTTTAAGGGTAGATCTAAAATCTCCCAAGTTTCAGGCAGGCTGTTGAGATGTGGAAAGAAGGGTAATTCACAAGAAGCAATGTGTAGGATCCAGTTTGAGGAAAGAAGGATCAAGAATCTTCTTCTACGTAAGAAAAGACCTCCAAGGAAGAAGGAGGGGATGCAAACTTGGTTTCACACATGCAAAACCATGAGTATGTATGGTTGCTGAATCAGGTATCCTTTTTAATATGAACTCTACGTGGAGTGGTCACTTAATATGAAAGGTATGATGGAGGTGTTTTTTTCCTAGGCGATGACTCGAAAAACAAAATCATAGGACGAGGAAAAGTCGTGTTGAGTAATTATAGATGGAAGGATTAGAACACCTTGGTGTGTTTTCACATCCTGCTTTGCTTTAAATTGACCAAGAAAACATTGTGCAAAACAATATTTGAAAAGGAAACCCGGAGGATGATCTTTAAGGAGAAATGGTGTTGTCAAAGTACTTGCCTTGGAACTATGTATAAGATGGAAGGAAGAACTATTGCTGATGGGGTGTAATAGTTCCATTGTTCCCGAGCATTGATTTGAAGAAGAAAGAACTCCTACGCCTTTGGAGCATAAGGTTGTGGCATCAAATAATCGGGCATATCGTAGAGAAGGTTTTTTCAACTACTATACGGTGCTGGTATGGTTGAAGGTATGCCTAAATTCTCTCTCGATTTGATTTCTGGGAACATTGTCTATATGGGAAGCAGAATCATAATATTACCTCTAGTGAAAAGAGGGCATGGAATCTACAAATTAGGTCAATAGTGATGTTTTTTGGACCCATGTCGGTCCCATCATTGGGAAAATATATGTACTATGTCTCCCACTATAGATGACTTCTCGAGGAATACTTGGGATATATTTCCTCGTGAAGAACCAAGTCTTCATATGTTTAAAGAGTTTAAGTTCTGTTGAGAATCAAACAAAGAAAAATAATTAAGGTGTTGAGGATAGATAATGGCGCAGAGTTACAAGGAATGAATTTTGAATAATTCTGTAAGAAGTGTTGTATAGAAAGGTAGAATACTACCCATATACACCTCAAAAGAATGGAATGGAGCGTACAAAGGATGAACAAGACGCTGATGGAAACAGCAAGGTGCATTCTCAGTGGGTAAGTTTCCGGGTTAGGGAAATAATCGGGGTGTATAAAGGATAACGTGATGCTACCCGTCAACATCACCCTCATCAACGTTGGATGATAAGACCTATAAGAGGTATGGACCGGTAAGGAAACTTCTCTCACACTACTTCAAGGTATTTGGTTGTGATGCATATGTTCAAGTGTTCCAAAGGAAAACAAGAGTAAGCTAGATAAGAAGGTCAAAAGTGTATCTATTGGATACAAAGATGATCTCAAAGGTTATAAGATTCGGAACCCAAAAACTAAGCGTAGTGATCTAGATGTGGTATTTAGAGAAATGAAGGATGTTGTTAAACATGAAGTCCTACCGCAAGGAACCAAAGAAAAATAGAGTCGATTTTAAAAAATGATGATTCGTAATTCTGGCCGTAAGAACATGAATCAAAAGAAGAAGATCCTCGCATTCCAAGATTGAGGAGATCGGTTCGAGAAATAAGGCCACTGAAAGTGTATAATTCCATCTGATTTCCATTCAAATTTTCCTTTTTATTACTCGATGATGATCCCTAGAACTATTTGGGAGGTAGTGGATTTAGATGATGGAAATCTCCGGAAAAGGGCCATGAATGAAGAAATGACATCTTTTGGATAAGAATGAGGCTTGGGATCTAATGGAGTTGCTAACTGGAAGAAATCCCATTGAAAACAAAAGGGTATTTAAAAGAAGTCAATGCGTATGAAAAGTGGGAGAAATACAAAATCTCAATTAAAGCAAAGGTTATTCCTAGGTTGAGGGAATTGATTTTGGTGAGATTTTTCTCCTCAGTTTCCATGTTAACCTCCATAAGATTTCTCAAGTATTTGTTGCCGCCGTGATTTGATTTTGAAATAAAACAAGTGGAAGTGAAGACAACATTCCACATGGGATCCTGGAAGAAGAGATCTATACGAAGCAACCAGAAGGATTAAGGCTGAAGGGAAAGAAGAGTGGTATGTAAGCCGAAAAGTCCCCGTGATGGTTTGAAAACAATCACTGAAGGATGCAGATCAAAAATTTGATAATTTATATGTTGGGACTTGATTCACAAGAAGCAAAGAGGATCACCTTGTGTATTTCAAATTACCAGGATCATTTGATTTGGCCTATTTGTATGTGGATGACATGTTGGTCATAGGAAACAACAAGGAGATTATTATCCAGATGTGAAACTCGCTTGTCGCCTAAATTTGACATGAGAAGGATCTCTGTGTTTCAAATTTCATTTTGGGTATGGGAATTAAAAGAGATCGGAGAAAAAGGAAACTCTAGCTAAATTAGAGAAAATATGTCGACACATTGCGTAGGTTTAATATGTAGGAATGTAAACCATCAAGGTTCCTATTCCCTGCTTGGTGTAGAGTTATATATGGATCACGGTCCCAAGACACATGAAGAGGAGGAGGACATGTCTATGTCTCCATATGCGTAGTGCAGCTTGAAATTGATGTATGCAAATGGTCTCATTTTAGGACCTAACATTTAATATGCAAGGGGAGTTTTGGAGTGTGTATATGTCAAAACTAGGGAAGGAGCATTGACATCAAGTAAAAAGGGTTTTCCAATATTTTGGAACCCCTAACTATGGATTGTGCTACTAAGGAAGACCGGGATTGGACAGAGTGGGTGGATATACATGGATTTTGTGGATGTAGATTGGACTGAGATTCAGATCGTAGGAGATCTACAAGTGGGTATGTTTTAACCTATTTGTAGGAGAAATATTGGATGAGGAAAGACAGTCAGACAAGTGTCACTTTCAACTACAAAAGTTGAATACATGGCATCCACTCATGCAAGTAAGGAAGCTGCATACTACAAAGATTGTGTTCGCATTGGGTTGGTACAACAAGTCGTAAGGATATATTGTGTCTGCATTGGGTTGGTGTAACAAGATGTAAGGATAGATTGTGACAATCGGAGTGCAATTTTTCTGGCTAAGAACCCAACTCATCATTCAAAGACAAAGCATATTGATATTCAATATCACTCTGTGAGAGACATGGTTGAAGAAAAGAAAGTATTGTTGATGAATGTGGACACTTTGAAGAATGTTGCAGATTCATTAACAAAATCTGTGAGCACTGAGAAGTTCTCTTGGTGTAGAGGATCCATGGGCATTACTGCCCTGGATTGTTGACTATGTAATCCTGTAACCCCTTGTATGCAAAGAAAACAACGAGTGGGAGAATGTTGGGTATGTGTTATTTTCTTTGCACGAGTAGGAGTGTCTGAGCGTATGCATCGGGGTTTGAGGGAAGTGCCCTTGAGAAAATTTTTCTACCTTGGGAAATGTGTCACATATTTAGGTGGTTTTTCGACACATGGTTTTTGCTGATGGTTTTCTATTTCCAGTTAAGGAATTAGGGTTTTGGACTAATCCAGGTCATTGGGTTAGGGTTTTGGATGTCGCTGGCTCTTATATGTATATTGTATTGTAAACAATGTAACATACATGAATGAATATAGAATATGCTGGTTTTCTCGGTTTGGGTTTCCAGGGGAAAAATATCTGTGTAACATTTATATTTGTCATTGTATATTTTCTGTTCTTTTACTGAATATCTCTTTGTACTAGATATTGTACAAGGTTAAAATCTACATCGAGGTCCTAGAAGGCCTAGATTTTCCATCCATTTTGATGTTGATCCCCAAGAATTGAACCAACAGTTCCAAGATGGGTTCTTTAACTAGATTGGTCATGGAATAGTGCACCCTTGGCCATAAAGACCCCCTTTCCAGCTTCCTCAGAACATCCCTGGAATTCCCATTCCTCCACATGTGTCCTTGCAACTGGAAGTCCACACAAATGATGGATGACAAGAGATTGTCAAACCACTTGTCTCTCACCATCATGGTTGGCCCACTATGTCATTGTCTTTGCCACCACTTGTCAACCCCAATGTCCGGATTTACCGTGTTGATTCGCCTGTTCAATCTTCACATGCTAGTAAGAGACTAAAAACTGATATTCCGCAACCTATGCAAGATAAAGGAAAAGAATTTGCCTCCTCTTCTTACCCTTTTGATGATTCCTCAAAATATGTGTCTTCCCGCATGCATTTGAAGGATGATTGTTCCCATGTGATCAATGAGATACAACCTCAAGGGTGTAACCAACCACATGCTACTTTTGGGAAATCAAAGGGAGACAACAGTGGGAAAAAAGGAAAATTTCCTCCCATAGTGGCAAGTATGGTTTTTAGATTATGTGTTTTTATGATTTGAGTTGATGAAGACAGTGCTAGTGGTTTTCAGAGTGTTTGGACAACAAGCTCTATTTTGGTATTTTGTGGATAATATGGATAATGTGGATGATGTGGATATTTATATATTTTTTGGATATGATATAAATTATTTCTGATATTTAAATATCTAGTTTGAAAGATATTTAAGGGAGCTACAAGGGTGGCCAATGGTCAAATGATTATTTTTTGTGTGTTATATTTTATGATTTGAAAGGAGGAAATTAAGGGAGTCACAAGGGTTCCCACCTACCTAGTTATTATTAATTAAAGACCCTTAACGATATTATTATTATTTCTTTCTCCTAAAGTAATTAGTTAAGTCAAACCGACTTAACTAAAGAAAGTAGTTGAACTAATTCAACTTATTTGGAAAGAATAAAAGTTGAATGAGAAGAAGAAACAAGGGAAGAATAGAAGGAGAAAGCAAGACTAAGGTTTTCTCTTTGGTTGCATGAGATAGTTTCAGTTTTCATTCATTTCTGAGTTTATTCAAAGCCTAATTCTCTTTTTGACAACATGGTCTTATTGTAGACAGTAAGGTTCAATACTAAACCAAACTTTTCAGACGCTTGCTTTAGAGGTGTTGATCCATCCTTGATAGTTTGTATATTCTTGTCTGTTTGTGAATTAAGTTTCATGGTTGATAGATGCTATCTTGTAGAGTCAAAATGGAAGCAATTTGTGGTAAGCTGATCCAGATTATAAATTTCAGTTTTACTTGATTGTAAGAGTCTTTTTGTATGGTGTTCATTGGGGATTTGTAAATCAGACTTTGGTCCATGCCCTCGTAGGGGTTTTGTAAAGAGAAAACACTTTTGATATCTCAAAAAGAAATAAAATTAGATTGCTATTCTGTCTCATATATGTGTATTTATGACTTGGTTACTTTTTTCTTTTTGAGCTCCATGTTTCCTTTATTATAAAATCTGTGCATATTACAAAAAATTATATTAATTTTGTTTTATATTGCAACATTATTTTCATTAATAAATCAGCCCCAATCCTAGTAATTACTATTTACAGATTGGGATAATATTTTTGAGTCTATAAAACCCAGGGTGACATTCCCGACTATCTTATCCTAGCCAGGCATGATTTGAAAATGATTGAGTAAGGTAATTCATACCTTTTCCTCAACATATATTTGGCGACCACACTGGGGAGATATTCCATATCTCTCTGGTTGATTGTATTCGTTATTATCATTGAATATTTCTTCTTTTGTTTTTGATTCTTTGACTGTTTTCTTTTCCTCATGGCAATACCTGTTACAAGGCAACCCAATATTGAGCACGGTCTTAAAGACCAAACCAACCTTGCTTTAAATTTATTCAATACCATATTAGAAACCGCTAATACCCGGGCTGGGCTTGAATGCTCGTGGGAAGTAATTGAACAAGACATAAGTGTTCGAGAATGCTGGGAGGCCAGGCAAAGGTAGCCTAGGAATTAGTTGTAGCTCTCTTTTTCTTAAAGTTTTGATTTTATTTTTCATGTCCTTAAATCCTCGCATATCTAGGAGAAGAACATGATTATCTCCTAAAATCACTCCTATCGCTGAAATAGAAAGAAGGAACGTTGTTTTGTCAACCCAACAAGGTACTCTAAGGAGAACTTTATTTGATTCAGCTAGGTCATCTTTCTCTCCCTCACCCATCATTTAAAAAATTGAATCTGTGGGTGGCTTTGGTGGCACTGGAGGTTCTTCTTCATCTTAACCTTCAACCTCGTTAGTAATTGGTAGTCTGTATAGCCATCAGGTCCCTGCCCAATCTACTACCAACCCCTCCAAGGTCATAAAGAAGTATGTAATTTTTCAATTCAAGGAATATGGTACTACTACCGCGTGGCATGTATCCTCCCCTTTAAACCTAGTACCTATCACTCATCCTCTACCAAAATTTAAAGAACATCTTCCTAGGTTTTCAGGAAATAACACAGTCACTACAAACGAACAATTGGTGGAATTCTCTAATTCCTGTCACAATATAGGAGCTAATGACAATGATACTTGTATGCACTTATTTGTCAACTCTCTCGAAGGGAAAACAACAGTATATTTTTTCGATCTCCCTCCCAAGATTCTTTCCACTTTGGAAGAGTTAGTTTATTGGTTTAAGTCCACTTATGGGTAGACTAATGTTAAGCCCTAATATTGGTTCATTACCCATTAATTGGGGCATATTACATTAGTAATGTTGTTTTATTTATGTCGACTTTATTCCATTAGTTGTAATTATACCTCCTAGTCTCCTATATATACCAAGGAGACATTTTCATTTGGAATCATCTTGTACTTGAACATTTATGTGGGGTAAAAGGAGGTTGCCCCCTCAAAGAGGCT
>SNQJ01S0155643.1:7449-22414 GCA_010110895.2 Picea sitchensis | reverse complement strand
TTCCGTCTTAAACCGGTCGGCCGGTTCGGTTTTTCAACCGGTTCGACCCGGTCAAGCATCTAACCGGTCAAACCGGTCGGTTTCGGTTTCGGTTTGCCGGTTTTTAAAACTATGATAGTTACATAGAAATGAAAAAATGTATCCAAAGTTACACAAAGAAATAATATACGATGTATATTTTTTTCATATTATATTTTAAGTCCAAAAGAAATAATTCTGAAACAAAACATTTAAAATTATCTTTCTTCTCAAATAAGTATAAAACATTAAAATTGAATGTATAATTTCAACATTCCTCCGAGGATCCATTCACACATAAATTGTAAGGATGAATCGCAACTTTCAAATCATCGTGGGGTCTTTTGTACGGAAAGATCAGGGGAACATACGACTCTGACCTTTTTATGATCAGTCTTAGAACCAGGAGAGCATCTACCGAGAAGCTTTCTCCCACGGACGTCGCCTTGCACCAAGAAAACAAGAGTTGGTAGTAAACCTGCAAAGACAAAAATGCATTTCGTCAACCTTTGTCAGAACAAGGATGGAGATAAAGTCTGTTTCAAAATAAATGTGAATTTATTGAACCTATGTCCAAAGCTTGCAAATAAATATCGATCTACATGTTTGGGAACACTCAAAGGTGGCTGAATCTCTTCTGCAGAAACTGACCAAAACAATGATAGTGGAAACAAGGAGTTCTCTTAACTTATTGCAAGAATAGTCCAGTCCGTTGGTGCCCAATCATCAATCTTTCCATCATTTGCAGGTTCGATGCCTCTGCTTTCATCTCCCCTTTTTCTCGTTCTTTATGTTTAAAATCTCTAAATTAAATTCAACTTAATATAACATTTCTAGTATACAATTTCTGTATATTCATAACGTTTTTCTAGTATTGTTTTCTTTGTAGTATTATTTTTGTGTTTTGCTTAAGTAATATAACATTTCTTTGTATACTTACAATGTCTTTGTTTAAAATGTCTAAATTAAATTCAACCTAACATAACATTTTCAGTATATTCATAATGTCTTTCTAGTATTATTTCTGTGTTTTGCTTATGTAATATGACATTTTTTGTATATTTATAGTGTCTTTGTAGTATTATTTCTGTCTTTTGCTTCATCAATGTTTGTATGAAATGAATCGTAGATACGAATACACTTAAACTCTAAATTAAGTATTTTAAGTGGTTAGGGTCATCGCCTTTAGAAAAATTGGTAAAGGAAGAATCCATCGTCCTAGCTCTCCTTACCAAGAGTCTTCATCTTCTCATCCTTAATTCTCGACATTGTAGCATTCAGTTTAGTTTTCAGTTGCGCTGAGTTTAGTTTTCAGTTGCATTGAGTTTAGTTTTACTTTCATTATTATTGGATTCTGATTCTGTTAGGACTAATGCTCACCCCTACTGCTGATTCTGCTGGGACTAATGCTGCTGATTCCGCTGCAACTTACTTACACCCTTATAGAGCTTACCTTAGCCATATAACCCTATGTAAGGTATCATAGTGAATCACAACTATTCATACTTGCTTGGTTTCCTTATAGGTCAAATCATTGCTTACGTATAAGTGTTCCATATAATCCCATTGATTACACGGATTCAACTAACACTAGTTCATAGATTAGAATAGTGTATGTTCAACTTTCACCATTTTACTAGTATTAAGCGTTTTCAAGCCCAAATCATTCCTAGCTGAATCAAGTAGTTAGGGCGGGAAACACTCTTTAAACAAAGGTAGGGTGAAGTCAGTAAGTAAAGGGTGGACAACAGGTGAGCATGCTCGTAAGTAAAGGGTTAATAGGTAGAGAAAGAGAGAAGTTGGTACAACTAAGATTCCATTCCTCAAGAAAGTGCGATTGAATCCTGTGCGGGTAAGGTAAATATAAAATAGAAAGCTACTTGTGAATCCCATCTATAACTCCTTCCTACTTACTCTATTCTAATATAAGCGGCTACTTGGCCTATTGGGAGCTTTTTAGTCATAGTGGGAGCTTTCGGAAGTCACTTTGCAGGTCAAGACCATAGGAATAGGGAAGAACACGGGAGAAGACCTTATTTACCCTCAATAATTCGTGTGCCAGAGATGAGGTGCTTGGGAGCCCATGCCCTTTAGTTGCTCCTCATCACTTGCTTTTGCACCTCCCGAACCCTTATTGTAGCTCTAAAGAAGAGATACTAGATCGAGTCAAGGGAGAATGCCGCTACTGTCAAACGTAATTTTTGATCTCAATTAGTAGTGCTACGAGGTAGGGCAGTTTCGGCTAATGAGGATACTACCTCATAAAATTCGTTCCTACTATACGTACGGATTAGATGGAACGAGGGATTTGATTGTCACTTTTCCCCTCTCTAATAAAGGTTCTTTTGCCCAAGAGAATCAGACAATACAATGTTATTTCCAAGAATATTGACTATGCTCGTTGGACTGATAGGAGTTCCTTTTTATCGTCTAGGTACGGATTAAGGCGTTTACTCAGCATCATAGATAGAGGCATAGCAGGAATGATCCCAACACCTACCGAGGAACATACCCCCATGAGTTCCCCTGTTATTTACATTTTGGTAGAAAATAGGCCTACCTTCTATTAAAGCTACCTTGTATGGCTACCACAATTGTACATGTTCTTAGATCCACACCTAAAAAAATGATACCCTAGCCACTAACCTACTAGTGCCACTATCTTTTGCCCAAGCGATGACTGTCCTTTTTGCTATGCCAAATCCCCTTGTCAAAATCGAAGGTCCAAGGGCACTCCATTTAGACCTTCATGTGGACGAGAGACCTATCTACTTCGGGTGCCCACATAGACTACGCATCATCAGTATTAGGGTTTCTCGGGCTTGCTAGGGCAATTAAATTTACCTCGTCCCTGTAGACCATGAACTCTGAGGCAGATTGGGGCACCACCTGTTTTAGGGGAGCTGTATCATGTTGTTTTCTATCCTGTGCTATGAGGGTCAAAAGCATGCTACACATAGGAGTTCTGATCGATCAAGCAAGAAGTAAGACGACCACCCATGCCCTAAAGCGACAAGATCTAAAAGCCATGCCAATTGGTCTGGTCTGTTAATTCAACTTCAATGAGATTATCAACTCGCATTGAAATGTTATACATGCAATACTGTTCCTTGTTGACGTGAAAATTTTTATTGTCTTCAACAAAATTTCTTTAAGCATAGTATTATAACGAAAACTGTATACAAATTTTATTATTTAAAACAGGAAAACATTTAATACAAATTCTAATATATTATTATAAATGTTATTAATATATAAATATATAAAATAAAATAAATATACATTTTAATAAATAAATGTCTCTTATTAATATATAAATAAAATGTTGATAAATAGTCTGAAGATGCGTTTCTTATCTAAGAATGTTACATTTCTACTAAATAATATGTTGATATGGAAATATTTGTTCAGCTAGGATGTAGTCTGGGCAAAAATCATGAAACTCTTTTCGAAGCACAGAAACAAATACATTTCTGTTTACTTATAAAAAAAAACTAAAAAATAGTTTAGAGGATGTTCAGAGATCAACCTGTAGGCAACCTTCGTTTAGACAGACGTAAGGCACCAATAAAGAAACACCCTGCCTGCAAATAAGCGGATGTGGATGTAAGGATTGGAAAAAAAGAAAGAGAGTACGCCCACCTTTCTATCTCACTTGATTGGGAAAAGAGAATTAAATAAAACAGCTTTCGCGTAGCAATGATACTCCTTACTTTCAGTTTCCAGGCGGGAAGAAATCTAATTCATAGGTCGCTAATATATTTAAACCATTAGTAATAATTTAGATTAAAAAAAAATAATTAAAATAATGATGAGAGTTTGATTTAAAATTGTACAGAACCATGCATTAGAGTCGGAGGACCTATAATTTAAAACTCATTAAAGGAAAATTTCAGATTTGGAGTTCCCTCTAAGAAGAAGCTCAAGGGCTTCTTTGAGTAGTGGGTAGTAATGGCGAATGGTAGACGGTGATCGACATCGGGGCTGATTGACGCGGGTTTTGTAGGGTCATAGAAATGCAGTCAGGCGGGCACTATGGCATTCACGACATCCAACAACCTATGATGGAGAGAGGTCCACCTCTGTGGATGTTTGCTCTTTCCCCAGATATGTTCCATGAAGACCCCCAGCTTGCATCCTCATTCGATTCCTCACCATTTCATGCCTTTCCCTTTGGATCACCACTACTAGCATTCGTTGGTCACTCATCATGCACAACATCAGGCGATGCAAGAGCAAATAGGTTTGGGTGACGATTCCTCTGAAAACAAACTATAGTATTTTAGAATATCCGAGGAACGAACCAGTAAAATCTAACAGGTCAGACCTTGATAAGGGAGGCCAAAAGGCTTTGAAAACAGACTGGAACTCTATAAAAAGTGTTCAGGGTAAGAGCTGAGTACTATCAAATCGACAAAAAATACTTTTAATGTCTCTGGTTCAAGAGAGAATTTACGAGTTCTTGAATTTCAAAAAGAGTATTTTGGGGTCCCATGAGTGGAATTGTTCGATGACTAGAATTGCTATTAGCAATAATTCCTACTAATACGGATCTTAAAAATGTGAGCAATTAACTGGATAAGGGCTATAAGCACTTCAAGAAGAATAAAGATCCCCATAAAATCTGCTCATTTTTTTTCAATAAAAAGCAAGAGGTCAACTGCAGGTAACGTTTCTGTAATAGATTACTCTTACTTTTGTATCATTCTAGATTACAGATTACACGATGAATTGAAGGGAACATTTTCTACAACATAACTCATTATTTTAAAAGGTATTTATGAGTTTAAAAGAAATTGGTGAAAACAGGGTACTGTTCCAGCCCCCACCAGGGTTCGATTCCTAACCTATCATGTGGTCATTTTCCTAAAGGAGTCGGCGCACCCCCGCAAGGGGGGCCGTTGTTTGTTCCGCATTGCATTCCACCTCTTCATATTGGTGGATGCTCGTTGCTTAACTATAATTTGGCACCATATTTCCACTACTCCTACCAATAATACCCCAGAAAAAGCGAGCAATTTACAGATAAATATATGGGCTGTAAGCACTTCAAGAAGTATAAATACCTCTATATAATGTGTAAATATTTTTAAATAAAAAAATGAGGTCAATCACGGTTGACCTTTCTGTAATATATTGTTAATAGTTTGGTATTGTTCTAGATTACAAGTAAGGAGATAAAATCCAGCATATATTTCACGTAGTTAATTATCTTAATGGCCATTTATGGATTTGAAAGAAAATGTGTATCCATCCAACTGAAGAATCATACAAGGTCCGGATTTCCAGTTAAGGTAACCTTTCTATAAAACTTGCAGGATATTGCAGGGTTCATTTTCTATAACATGACTAATTTTAACTGAAGCATCATATAGAGTTTAGGGTAGCCGGTAAAGGCCTACAGTTTATTCAGGTAGAACGAGACGTAAGTGCACAATGGGTAATACTTTGAGCTCTTAAATTGAAGTTAAAGACAAGATAAAAATCTTTAAATACCTGCCTGAATTCCGATTGTGGGCACCCTTTTCAATCAATTCAATAGCTGCCCAACAAACAAAAACTAAACTAAAATAGAAAAAATGAGGGAAACCCTAATCCTACAATGGCACTAACATTGAGCAGAGGAAATTTAAAATGAAATGGATAACAATAACCAGTTAGAAAATAGTAAAATACCCTGTGAAAAGAGAAGAGTGGTGTGGAGTCTGTACAAAACAATTAGTGGAATGAATGTATGAATGCTGATCTCACTGAAGAGAATAAGCGGGCTGTGCTGGTCTTCGGAGAAAAAGTTATAGAAAACAAAACACTGGAACGAATAAACAGTCAGAATGTAACAATTTGTAGAAAAAATCACTAGATGAACAAAGAAAACCATAAATTAAAGATATCTTTGGCAAGAAAATTCAGCAAAATAATACTACTAATATATTTAATTTAAATTCAAAAATTAAATGATAAGATTTAAGAAATACAGAGAGATAGGTTTTAAGAAGTCAAAGAAAGATCCAAAAAAACCATGTTGTAAACAACTACAAATGAACAGCTTTAACAATTTGCAGAAAAATTGAAATTGTCCACTAAATATTTAAGTTCATTAGAAAGACTGACTCGCAAACAAGATTTTTAAGAAGAGTTCAGGATCACACTACTACCGCAATTTGAAGGTCAGATTTGGTGCAAACCGGCTTCTGCACAAGCTTTTCTGGAAAACATTACAAAAAAAAGCAATCAGTAGGCAGTCGAATGAAAATTTTCATATGAAATTGTAAACAGGGATTGAAAGGATTTGCTCACCCATGGCGTTTTCCATGTAGACTTGGGGTCCCCAATGGATTTTTCGGGACCCCTCTTTCTCTGCTTGTCTTCTCACGGTGCGGACAAACTCGGTCACCGGCATCTTTTCGTCGACATTCTCTAACTCAAGTATTAAATTGAAACCATTCGGAAGAAAAACCCTGAACACGAATTTGTTCACCTCCGGTTCAGCCTTGAGCTTCTTCTTAGAGAGAACTCCAAGGTAGCCCTAATTATTGCTTCTTTTCTTCCTGGCAAAAGATTCTGCCATCTTGGACGCAATAGATAGCAAATGACAGAGGGAACACTCTGGTCTTGTATTGCAAGGCTTCCCTTCACACAAAACTAGCAAGAATTAACGTATGCAGCGAGCTTGACATACCCCACAGATATCTAACTGCTCAGAGCAAGCATGCATGTACAACTCAAGACAAGCTCTGGCATTCCGCCATTGCTAGAAAGCTCTGCTCAGATACACAATCAGGTGAGTTAGGTCGGTTTTCAGTTGGTCTTTACGAGATGCCATAGAAGAACTTCAGGCCTGGACACTTGCAAGAAAGAGGCCTGGAACTTTAGGTCTGGCGCACAATAGAGGCCTTGACAATAGAGGTCTGTCTTTACACAAATACACATACTCTAAACATGAGTTAGGTGGAGCAGTCAGTCAGTCATTTAGTGATGAGTCCGTTAGTCAGGCAGTGGGGAAAACACATGCAACATAAGTCCATGGGTGGTGGGATAGGGATTAGTCACTTACAGCAAGCATGAGTCCGTTGGATATGCATCCGTAACTTGCATGAGTCCGTGGGAGGAGCTTACAAAATAATGTTGAATTCGATGTCCATGCTGATAGGCTTGGCAACTATAAATAAATAGCAATGGCCATTAGCAATTCACGATAGCAATGGCGTTGGCTACGACAGAGAATACAATCACTTTCTTTTCACCTGCCCAGAAATAAGCTCTAACGCTTTACCCGTGTAATCAGGACAGAAGCTTCGAACCTTGCTTAAGACTGCTCCAGATAATTGTTGCTACTTTCCCGGGAGGGAAAAAGGGCCTAAGGATCCCACCGCTCCACAACAGGAATAGACAACTGCACTGGCTTGGCCCCCCCCCTGACCTCCATATCCTGCGACTAGTCTTGGATGCTAAACATAATAGCACAAGATTTTAGCTTCGTTACACGAATGAGGAAGTTAATAGATCATGTTACTCCAGCTTGGGAATAGTGCTATCACCTTGCCTCCTGGTTGGGTAATGACAGAGACCGCTTGCTCCCATGATATGAGTAATGCTAATGCTCGATAGAGGCCTTGACGATAGAGGCGATAGAGTATATATAGCCCTCTAGCCTCTTTCCAAATTTTAGAGCAGCATATCAAGGCGCTGAACCTAAAATCAATCGAATCCATCCCGCTGCCACTCATAGAAAAATCATAGACAAAACTTTGTGAAATGTCATTCTTCTGTAAATAAAACAACACTTTCAAAGATCAGCGGGTCAGCCTTGAATCAAAATCTATTTTCCGGGTAGCGCAATTGCTAATCTAAGAGCTTTCCCACGTTTTGATGTTCCCTAGTTTTTCCACCTTCTTTTAATTCTTTCAATTACCAGTTACTCTTCGTACTCTACAACTATCCATCCTCTATTTGAGGGATACTACCCCCCCCACCCACATCTTTTCAAGCTATTGACCACTTCCTCCTTCCCTATTGATTCACCGCCTTTGCTCCGATCTGTTTCCTTACACACGAGCATTCATGTCTGAAATTCCATTATTTAAAGTCAGGAAAGTCCATGCAGTAATACACAGAAAGAAGAAGCTAAAAACTGACTTTATTATCCAAAATACTAGTTGAGGAATGTACAAAAAAGAACATGTCTGAGGATTCGAACACTGGGCAGACTACGAGGATTCAAACACTGGCCAGACTACAGAGCAAACACTCAGGAGAGTTACACAGACAGAAAAAGAGCAGCTGAGTGACAAAACCAACCGTAAGATTGTATGCCGAGCAAGCATTTGTACCATCAATACCCTTGAACATGACACTAAGCTCGCGGGTGCTAACAAGTTATGACAACCGAATAAATGATTAAGAGGATCAATGTGGATGAGGATGGGCACGTGTAAGATTGCATGCCGAGCGAGCATTTGTACCATCAATAGCCGTGAACATGACACTAAGCTTGCGGGTGGTAACAAGTTATGACAACAGAATAAATGATTGAGAGAATCAATGTGAACGAGGAGTAATGGGCGCGTGTAAGATTGCATGTCGAGCCAACGTTTGTACCATCACCACCCTTGAACATGACGCTAAGCTCGCGGGTGGTAACAAGTTACGACAACGGAATAAATGATTGAGAGAATCAATGTGAACGAGTAATGGGCACGTGTAAGATTGCATGCCGAGCTAGGATTTGTACCATCAATGCCCTTGAACATGACACTAAACTCGAGGGTGGTAACAAGTTAAGACAACGAAATAAATGATTGAGAGAATCAATGTGAACTAGGAGTAATGGGCACGTGTAAGATTGCATGCCGAGCTGGCATTTGTACCATCAATACCTTTGAACATGACACTAAGCTCGAGGGTAGTAACAAGTTATGACAACGCAATAAATGCTTGAGAGGATCAATGTGGACAAGGAGTAATGGGTGCGTGTAAGCTTGCATGTCGAGCCATACCATCAATACCCTTCAACATGACACTAAGCTCGCTGGTGGTAACAAGTTATGACAAGGGAATAAATGATTGAGAGGATCAATGTCATCGAGGAGGAGTAATGGAAATATAACAAGGCTACATAGTAGCTTACTATGTGCCGGCACTTAATTGAGTAGCATCTTAACTATACCTTGAAACTAAAAGTTCCAAGAACATAATTTCAATGAATTAAGGATTTTTGAAAGGTTTTGGATGTATTGAGACCCTTTGGAGAAACTATACCATGGAAGTACGGTAAAACTACACCAAAAACTGAAAATTTATGCCCAATTTTGACTTGCATATTAGCACAAAAGACAAACCATCTAAATCTGAATTCCACGAATCCCTGTATCAAAAAAGAATTCCTTCTTGGATTGGAACAGGATGACAATGATTCGATCCATCAAAACTTCGCACGATTCGATCTCCAAACCTTAAAAACCTGGTCAATCCATCACGCTTTTTGTTTAATCCTTGGTAGGGTTACCCGCAGCTGTTCACCAATACAAATACAAAGACAACCATCTGAATAAACCTCAAGCCTACAGTTAATCAATCAAATCGAGCACAGCCGAGGAAACCTACCGATGTAAAATTGAAAAAAAGGAGTGGATAACATCTCTGCAAGGTGTCTGTTTCACAAAAGACATGGAGAATATCAAGCAGGAATTGCTTGTGCATTATCTTATGATGTGTAGAACAAGCTAAATCAAGAGAATAAAACTCAAAATATTAATCACTTTGACGTGTAGAATCAAGAGAATGAAATACAAAATATTAATTCACTTCCATATATGACTTCAAATTTGCGGTTGTTACCTTGCACACCTCAACCAAAGAACCCCCAACACTCCACGTGTTTGAACTCTCTAACATTGGAATGAAAATACACCCAAAGCAGCTCGATCTCTAGCTCTAGGTGCTTCGCAACCAGAGGCTGATCTCCATGCCTGAACGCCTTCAACACCTTTGAATTCATGAATTTATTCATTAACCCAACAAAATACAACAATCTAATAAAATTAATTGGAAAAACACCATCAAACCCTTTTAAAAAACAAAGAAAGGAAGGAAAATAATACGTGTACCACGGGCAGTTCCTTGCGGAAGACGTAAAATCTAAGTCTCGTGATGGTGTCCAGAAGCCAATGACAGTGAACTTGCAGAAACATTTTTCCCTGAGATTTCGTCCACTGCACAATCACTTTGTCTCTCTGTAACCTGTTATACCATCTCTGCAACTGTGCACATATATATAGAATTCACAGGCTTTAAACTTCTGGGCCATACCAATCCTATTTTCAAAAGATTCAATGAAACAAAACACAAACCAACCTGATCTTTATTGATTGTTTGAGAAATAGCGGTGATGTCATTGTGTGTCATCATATAATCCCTGGGAAGATGCCCTGGATGCTTCTCTTCGTGTGTACCGAGCAATAGAACATTGAGCTTCGATGCCTGGAAGATTGCAGGACCAAACAATCTCTCCACCCACCAAATGAATCTCACCACCTACTCTGTTATTGGATTGTAATTGATATGCGACCAGAGCATTCCAGGGGCTCCCACTGCTGAGAAACCTAGAGAAAAGTATTAAATGGCAGCATTAAAAGGAAGTTTGTATTTCCAAGGAGGCCGCCATCACTGAGCATTAAAATGAAGTTTGTATTTCCAAGGACGCCGCTGTCACTGAGTGGAGAAACCTACAGGAAAATATTAAATAAGAAAGTATTAAATGGCAGCATTAAAAGTTGCAACGTATGTAATGGCATTGTCATTCCTTCCATCCATTCGAGGTATCAACCTGTGTTCCTTAGAGTTAAGTGGGTGTCCCATATACGTAAGCAGTGGTTATGTTTTTCTTTTATCTCATCTATTGGGAACATGGCGTACTTTTCTCTTTCTATTCTGGTGGGAACATGGGGAACGTCATGTTGGTAACATGGGTCTATCATTGAACATCATTTGGTCCAATGGGTACCTCGGTGAACTGCCACCTCATCCCCTCTTGCATATCTATGTGGGCCATAAATCCATTCAATCAATCTATCAATCGAATCAATCAATTATTTCAAAGTGAACTCTTCCCAAGGATGAGGGCAATTCTAGACATAACTCTACTATGGTTAGAAGGGGCGAGGTAACCATTGAGATGGGTCACGAACTATTCTATCCATTTAGATGGGGATCTATCCATAGAGATGACTATAGAGCTTACTACCCCTCACCTTAGAGCTTACTACTAATTGATTTGCCTTCGTTTTAGTAAGCAAGAGACTTAGCCAGTGCCTGCCCACAAAAATCAATTTTAACATTTCATAAAAATAAAAAATTAAAGTATAATTTATTTATATAATGTCTTACATTAAGAAATAGGTATAAATTTATAGTCAAAGGTAGACTAATGCATGGTCAACGACTAACTGAACGCTATAGTACCAGGCCTTCAGCAGGTACTAATAATATTGAAAATGAATGAGTAATGGAAAAGCTGAAACTGTTAAGCATGTTATGTGGAGCTGCAAAGTTGAGATAGAAGTCCTATGTTACATTAGAAATACATTTGACCATTTGAAAATAAAACGTGGGTTTTTCTATTCATATTTAATAATATTTTTTAGAATATTGTAGAGCTTTGATATTAAGATATGTTTTGTCAATAATTTTCACTCATGGTTTTTAATCGCTTTCTGTGATGACCTTTGTTACTATATCATTTTAAGAGACGAGTTAATTTTCCATGTACCATGAAAGAGATATATTCATATCCCAAAGGAAAATATATATTTTTTGCAACTATCTTTGGCATTTTCTACACTGCGCATGACTCTACTATTGGCAATGGAAAGTGCGACATCGCTACTGAGAGAAGAAAATTTTTAGGAAAATGTTTTATTTCTTATATACAACAGTGCACCGTATTCTGATTTGAACTGTAAAATGCACAATCCTTTGTATTATATCAGAGACAATACAAAATAGCCATCACATGCATGTTTGAAAAGCAATGCATTGGCCCATTGGCCTATTACAAAAGCTACTCGTGAGATCTTCTTTTCCAAATATTAACATGCGTTTCAATGGCTTCACCATCTTATGCCATTCAGTTCCTCGATCCAAGAGGATTCCCATGACCAGTCCTTGGGCTATGGCCTAATGGTTCAAACGTCATACCAGCTTTCTTAAGAGGGGAGATTTGTTTTTGGAGGAATTCAAGGATCAATCAAATTCATGGTAGTAATAGTTGTGTTAGGAAAAGTTCAACTAGAATCCAGCATGAATTTGCAAACAATGATTAGGTCTTGCATAATGAGAGTGGAATAGTGTAGCAAACTCAACACATGCTTGACGTTACAATGACCAATCTATGGAATATCAATTCACAATAATAGACAATGATGTGTCATGGACATGCTAAAATTAAGTCATGCAATGTAACGAACCCAATCACACAGGAAGAAACTTGATTTCACTAATACTTCATGATGATGCCTGGTGAGATAACTTTGTCATGGACACCACAACAAAAAATAGTTCATGTTGCGACTACTACATCAATTAAGCAGTGCAACACTTTACAACATAACACTAACAAGCAAAAACAATCATAATGCCATGGCTTCATCTTTTTCATTTCCCTTAATAATTTCTATAAATTGTTGTAATATAAAGAAACAATGCTTAATCTTTCTTTAGAACAAATATATCCTGTTGGAAAATGTTTAACAAGCAACATATGCTTGTCATTGATGGCAAGTACAACAATGAAGATGGCATGATTACAGGAAGTATGTAACAGACATGCACCAGAATGAGAACAGCAGTGATGATCAGTAGCACAACGATATTCAAGAAGTGATGGCAAGTACAACGGTGAAGATGGCAGGATCAAAGTGTGCTTCGATGGACAAACAGGAACAACGAAGGCTAAGAACGAATTAGCGCAGAGTCCAATGCAATGTTGACTCCATTTCGGGGTTTCGTAGATCGGGACTTGAAGGTGTCGAGAACTCACACGATGAAGTGGCAAAATCGTGATTTAATCGCAACCATTGAAAAGAGATTAGATCTGTACCGTTGATCTAACTCCTTATCAGAGTCTCGTGAATTGCAACATCTAGAGGCAAAGAACACAATGCAACCTTCGCGATATGCGAAATCGCGATTGAACCTGAACCGTCAGATCAAGGTGTGATCTAGACCGTCGACCCAACTCACGACAACAGACCACGTCAGCGAGGGACACGTGGCATAATCAGGTAATGACAAGTGTCAGACTGATTCAACATTTTGGGCATATGTAAGTCATGAATCAGAGTGACACGTGGCAGTATTCAACATGTGTCAATCCATGTGTGACGTCAACAAACAAGAGCCGTCCATCTGGGAGGACACGTTGTAGAGAGATCGAGAGATCTCGCGAACTTGGAAGTTCGCAGGGTGAGAGCCCAAGTATTGGGTACTCCAAGTGGCGAAGTCGCAAAGTCACGAAGTGCCGAGAGAAACCACGAGGGACACGTGGCAGAATCGTAAGGTGGGCCCGTGAATAGACAGGCGGACACGCGTCACCTGAGAAAGGGGAGTCAACACCCCATTGACCTCTCGCATCTCGGGGATTCGCGAGATAAGAGCATGAGAGTTCAATCTTGGAACTCACGAGGTCACGAGTAGCGAGAGCGCGAGAATGGAATGTTGATCTGAGCTCCATCTCGGAGCTTCGCCTATCGCGACTTGGTGTGACAAGAATCTTTACCGAAGGAATCGCGAGATGTGAATTCGCGATGAGATCTGGACCGTAGAATCATCGAGATCGTGGACCGTTGATCTCAGCTCCACCTCAGAGCTTCAAGGATCGTGACTTGGAGAGTCGAGATGATTCGTCTCCAAATTCACGAGATGCGAAAGCACTTTATGCATAAGCACTTGGTCATAGCCTTGGTCACAATAAGGAAAGGAGTCAGTCCAGACAAGATCCACCTCGGAATATCGGTGATCGCGTATGGGAATGTCGAGACACAGAATCTCCGAATTGCAAAGGTGTGAAACGGGGAAATAATGCAAGAACCCATTGAAGTCATCCAACGGTGCAGATGAAACTAAAGGAGATCGGAGGGCTACTGTAGCACGACATAGTATAACTGCTAGAAACCACTGATGATTCCATCCAGAAGACTTGAAGACACATGGGATGATTGACATAGAAGGTGAAGAGCTGGTGGGAATCTTCAAGATGAATGAATATGTTCATGAAGGGCATGGACATCTGTATGAGAGTTGGAGCCTGTAACTAAAACAGAGAAGGTGAGCTCGACCTTCATAGAGAAGACGAAGAGTCTCAAACTGCCAGAGAGGTTGAGGAATCTCAGCATAACACCCAGTGATGTTGAACGCATAGTTGAACTGCTAGAGAAGTTGAAGAGTTGCGATGATGATCACGCAGAACACTCGAGAGGTGGAGGATAACGGCGTGGAGTCAGCATGCAGATGCATTGCACACATTGCATGCACAAGGTGCACAGAAGCTATAAGTACATGGTACAGAGAAGAGATGAGGTTGCTATTGGATTTTTGCTGTGATTGTAGCTAGTGAAGGTGATTCAGGTGTGAAGAAGAAGGAGAGTGCAGCAGCTGAATTGAACAGAGGAGGATCTGTGCAGTGAATGGGTATGGCGCACAGAGCTTAAAAGGCAGAAGAACAGACAGTGCAAGTGAGGTGTGCAGAAGACACTGATGCAGACAGGGCATAATAGTGTAACAAAACAGTGACAAGGCTGGTAAGCCATTGAATAAATTTATTTCACTATAATGAGTTGTAGTAACAAAGATTAATATTTCAGGGTGGTTGGGAGGTGCTAGGGAGGACTGTTGTCCTCAGAGGTTCAAGTGGGTGCTTGAACACAGGGAGTTGGTGCTTCCTTCTAGTTGG
>SNQJ01S0155642.1:10653-31304 GCA_010110895.2 Picea sitchensis | reverse complement strand
ATTAAATTGACCACTGGATATGTAAGATAAGATTGTGTAAACAATCTATAAATGAATTAGAGGCTAGGTATGAGTAATAAAATACCTTGAAGCAACAAACCCTAGCCTTAGGGTTTCACCAATTTTTTTTTTTTTTGCTGCAATTTAATTTCCATAATTCATAAATTCCTTAAATCAGCCCACGAAATGTTATATAACACCTTGAAGATCCTTTATATAAATCCTTTTTTCCTCCTTATTTGTTAGAAATAACAATTAAGCACAAACCCTAGGATAAATTTGTCTAGGAAACAAAATAAACCATTAACTTTACACTAGACAATAAATATTTTTCTTTGAATTTCGTTGTTAGATTTCCTTCTAAACAAACAAAAATAAAATATTTCAATTTTTTAGGGTTTTTTGGATGGATTTTGGGAGAATATTAGTGCCTTTTCTCCAATTAGGGCATATGGGGTCAAGAAGTATGCTCCTCTTAAATTTGGCCACTTTTACCTTAAAAATTAGGGCAAGATATTAGAACCCCAAGGGTAGATAAATCCCTTACCTTAATAAATATAATATATGAGGACCAAGGCCCTACAATAAGGGATTCTACAAGGGAAAGACATTCACCAACAAAATTAATTATGGCTTGAATGAAATACCTAAAAACCTTGCCAAGGAACCAAAGGAAAGACAAGACAAGAGATTAAACACTTACCAAACCAACAAAGGAAGATGGAAGAGATAAAAACCCTAGATGTGTTCCTTCCAAGTGATTAAGTAATAATTCAAATGGATCGAACTTGATAGCTAGTAGAAGTCTTTAGAATTCACAACTAGTATTTGATGCACACAGAAAATAAGCAAGAAAGAGAGAGCTTCAAAATTTGACACCAACACCTTTAAAATATTTTGAATAATTTGTATTATCAAATGATGTTGAACAATGAAAAAAAATTGGAATGAGAGGAGAGCCTTTATTTATAGACGAGGCTTCTATATCCTTATAATTCTTTATTATTTTCTATCTCCCTAAAATTAGCCCAGGAGACTCACAAAAAGTGACTTGTCTTCCACACAAAGAAGGAGACTAAGTCAAAACACAAGTAATACATGTCACATGTACAATAAAACTCTCATGATAAGGGGACGCCCCACCAAAGGAGGGGGATATTTAATGTAGATTCTCAATATTCCTTTGAAGGAGTGTACTCCAAGCCTCAAAATGTGGTGTAGTATCATCCCAAGCAAGCAAAGTGCATTATCTAGCCTCCTTATGTGGAATGACCTCATGAAATGAGTGAGTAGGTCCCCAAAGGTGGGAGACTTCCAAACAATTATCACTGACTCTCAAAAAGTGCCTCCAAGGCAAGGCCATGAGTATATCTCAAGTAAAGACACCTCCATGAAGCATGGGAATGACCCTCAAAGTTAGAAAAAGGTCATAAAACCCCCAACGGCTAGTATGATGTCCAAAAGAGTGGGTCATCCCTCAATTCATGCATAAAATAACTCAAAAGATGACCAAATGAGAGAGATCTATAATATCCTCAATGTGGCATGAGTAGAGGATGTCCATGCATGCATAAATAGCCCAGTTGTGCCTAAGAAGATGTGACATGTGCCTTGAGATACATGTACTGCCTCAAGAAACTTGAAATTGAGTGAGCATACGTAGAATAATCTCTGATAGTAGATGGCCAAAATTTAATAAATACACAAGATATGGATCCATGCTTATGTATAAGATAAGTGTGATATACATAGGTGTGACAACCATTACAACAAGAGCACCACTTTTACATCATATACAAAGAAGTGAAAGATATTAGTAGCTCCCCTAGATCATGTGTCCTAGTAGATCCACCCCAAGATGGTCACATACCTACCCAGATCATAAATGATCGACATGATGAAGAGTTACCAACATCAAGGGGAAGTCAGCCAAATCCATAAGAGAAATTCCTAACTTGAAATGGGGACTAAAAGGATGGGCCATGACCAACCACAAGGAATATGGAGATACTACATAGGCCCTCCACCAATACATAAAACATCTAATCATGGTCCAATACAATACATGAGTACAAAACAACCACAATTTTGGATCATCATGATACAACAAGGAACAAAATTTTCACATATGATGGGTCACATCTGGCGAAAAAATGTAGAGTGCATTGAAGTGAATATGAGGTGTACCATGGTGCATGTATTGAGTTGTGAAAGAACTACTTGATGGGTAAGTAAATCCAAGTCGAGAACACACCATATCAGTGTGTGATACTTGTTTTACCAAGGAAATATGAATTCCAAATAGAAAGATGGTTTGTATTCCTTTGGATCTCATTTTGATATCAATCATATCGAAGGAAACCAAAAATAACATTGTTGGTACGATCAATGTAACACTATATGCATATGTGATTGCAATAAGAACATGAAAATATGAATTGTAGACAAAATGTATTGAAGTTCATGTATTATGGAGTGATATCTCTAGGTGAGAGGGATTGAAATAAGAAAAGTACAACAAAATCATGAGGGTTACTGATGAGTAGTGGATGAAATTATCATGTGCCAAAACTAAATATATGCTCTTAACTCTATTGAGTTAAGAAAGACCATTCGAAATGGAATGCATAATGTGTCACATTCTAAAAACCCAAGCTAGTACAAGACAATCACGACATTGAATAAGCAATGCTTCTGGCCAAAGAAGAAAGGAAAACGTTGAATACATCAACAAAAACATAAAATTTAATCCATTATTTGATGACATTCTATACATATATATGATGGATATACCATCCAAGTGGAAAGAGTATATGTGATTGGGAAATGTTGTAGGATATAGACCAAAAACTTATGTGTAAAGATCATGAAGTGAAAGATGAAATTCAACTCACTCGGAAAATAGTTATTGAGGAAGTACAAAATTCAAGTGTGTTGGAACAATTTTAATGCCAAAGTTGTGCTTGGACGAGCTTTCTCAAGGAAATGGGAGAACGATTGCCAAAACTAGATATAATATAAAGGTGGTCCAAGATAACAAAAAATATGTAGATTCTTGGAGAACAAGTGTAATGTTGGACGTTGGGCATGTGTACCAATTCACCCGTTGTAAGGTCTCCTGTGACACCCATCGAGCGCACATGATCCTTGGGTAGACTTGGAGACGAGTCAGGAAAGAGAACACAAGGGGAATGCGATAAGTTGAGCTAAATAAAACATGAGGGTGTGAGCAGGAGCATCTTGGGAACACAATGATGACATGCGACACCAAGGGGGCACACACCTTACTTTCCTTGCAATGATTGATGGAGACTTGGTTTGCATTTGGGAAAGGATGGGGAAACTTGGGCATGCACCCAAGGAGTGGACCCGCCTTCCCTTAGAAGCATGTGTGCATTGGAGAGGTCGGATGAACCCATTGACACACCCATGAAGAGTCACGTCGATTGACACAAGGAAACGTACAAGGAAAGAGGTACGTGTCGATCCAAGAGATGTGATGAATGATGTGTGTATGGGTTTGTTTGGGTGCAACTGGTCCACGAAGGGGTATGTTGGTTCATTTTCGCACGATGGTCCGCAAAGGGGCATGACACACCTAAAAGATGTGATGATTCATGAAGGTGACATTTGGAGTCCATATAAGATCACAAGAGCACACAACCAAGGAAGGAAGCAAGGAACAAGAAGGCATAAAGGGAAAATCAAGTGACTGAGGCAAGACCAAACATAACACAGAGTTGTGAAGATATGGAAGACAAGTAGACAAGAGTGGGACACACAAGGAGAATTTGGGGAAGTTTGAACGTAGGTTTGTGTGAGGTAGAACCAAAGTCTATGTTAGCTTGGTGAATTCTATGATAGAGAAGAGATAATGAGTCTGTGGAAGGGTACAGATCCGGGGTGCACCATAGGGGTTGCGATAGTGGTTGTGAGAGAGAGTCTTGGTGGGAAAAATATGTATATGAGTTTGTTAGTGAAGTGAGGCGACTCGTGAGTCTCTCCCAAGTTGTAAAACAAGCCAATAATGCTCATATTGTAACTTTTTCACAATAATAAGACTCAACCGGGTGTTAGGCACATCTTGTTCCGCTTGCACTATATCTTTGTGTGTCTCTTGTTTGTTTCACAAGTGTTCTCTTGGTTTTTCATGTTCATGGATGCATGCTTAAATGAATCAGTGTTAATACTATTAACAAGATTGTCTAAGTATATAAGTGCGTTGCATAGACTTGGAGTGTGACTCCCCCATGGCCTAGAACAAAGTATGGGTATTCTATAGGTGAAGAGGCATAGTCCAGATGAAGTACTCTTGGTGTTGCTAAGAAACCAAGTAAGAACCATTGTGGTGCTACATGCCCTTAGGAGGTGCATGATCACAATATCTGGAAAGACATCCTATGGGGTCGTGACACCTGTGAAAATAAGGAAGTTTTCTCACTCTATATTCCATTTTACTTTTATAAACATTGTGCACTATAAAAACTTACACGTAGACTTGAGTATATGAATATTGGATGGCAACTTAAGTGAGAAATTATTGTTGGTGATTTTGTGTGACTCAAAGTGTTTTTATAAATTAGATCAACATTGAATTGTGGAAATCCTTACCATGAATTGGGAATTGGAAGGGAGATTTCCTTATCCCATCTATTGCAATATTATCATGTATATTTCTATGGTTTAAGAAATGTGGTTATGTGTAAATGATTAAGGCATATTAATATTGATACATGCATGAGATAACCAATGTTGGAATGCAAATGCACAAGTGTATATACTAAAGAACGATGATACACAAGTGTGCATGCATACAATTATGGATATGTGTCATCACAGATTGTCTAATGTGGTATGATGTTGGTTGTGTAACTAGGGATGAAGAATGAAAATGAAACACTTGTATCCTAGGCATGGTGGAGGGATGTTGCATGCCCTCATGTGACATCACCGAAGTTATATTTCACTAAAGTAGTTTATATTTCTCTTGTTTGCAGAATGCGGCTATGCATAAATGATTAAGGCGTATGAATATTGATAGATGCAATAGATAATAATTGTTGGAATGCAAATTCCCAAGCATATACACTAAAGAATGATGATGCATGAATGTGCATATATACAATTATTGATATGTGTTATCATAGATTGACTAAATGTGGTACGATGTTAATTGAGTAAATAGGGATGAATAATTTAAATGAAACACTTATAGAGAGACATGGTGGAGGTATGTTGCATTCCCTCATGGGACACCACTAAAAAAAGTAATATGAGGAAACAATATTTATAATTATTTTGTAAGTGTGTTTCTTGTACTCAAAATTGCCTTATATGTTTATGTCTAGAAAGGAGTGCTTGGCATAGCTCAAGGATGGAAAAGTATGTTAGAATTTTATTGGAGAGGGAAGGGATAAGACAAAATGTCATGTATTTAGTAATGTGATGCATCACATCCTTGATTGGTTGAGGAAAAATAAGGTCAAATTTGTAACTGTGGTTGGTTAAAATTCCATCCAAAAGGCCATTGACCTAAAGGATTAGAAAGGAAAATTCACAAGTTCATCCTTGTTTCAGGAGGAAACCAATTTTATACAATGTGTTAGCATCCCTACATATATTGATATCATGGATATTGTTATACATGTGGTAGATAGAAATGTTAGAAATGATTTTTCTCATGGATTCTTGAAAATTTTGCATGATGGGTTCTTGGTTTGTTATGTAGAGATGTTGTTGAAGGCATGTTAAACCATGAATATTTCATATGTGATAAATTGGAAATATTAAACTCCTTTAATTATGCTTGATACAATGAGTGATCGATTAGTGATATATGTATTCATAAGTTTGATTAATACCCAAGTGCATATGGTAAAGGTTGAAAACCTTGCACATATGTAATCATTGAAATAATTTGATGGATTCATGTAATATTCTATATAGATAGAATGTTGCTCTACAATGATTATGAGGTCACAACAAAGGAAAGGTGATACTTATGCTCAAACATGAAAATAAATTCCATGTGAAAAACCCTATGAGAAATCACACTATTGAGGGATTTGTGAAAGCCAAGGATCATCACATAGCTATCCAATGGTATCCCAACTTATATGGGTGTCCTACACTATAACCCTTTTTCTTTCACAAATGCACTTGAGGGGTTGGATTTCTAGAGGGATTGAGTTTGCAAAGAAGGAAATTTCACGAGATGGTGTTGTGAGAGGATAAAAAGGAAGATGAACTGATGGTTGATTGTGTTGACAAAGTGGTTGGAATGTGTGTCTAGAATTCACTAGAGTCCTACAACTTATCATGATGGATACATGTATTGTAATATGATATTTTTTATTTAATGCAATGGTGCATTGGGTGGACCTTGTGAATATGAATATGTGTATATGTGAATCTTGGAAATCTCAATGAATGAACAATTATGATGATTTTGTAGATACGGTTGTTGGGGCTAAGAAATGTCCTATTTTCATCCACCCTTCCCTTCATTATTATTCACATTTCATCGCCCCATTAACCTTTCACGATATCATTTCATAAATATACTTGGCTTTCACCTTATTATTCTCCACTTTATTCATTTTAGTATTAAAATGGAATTTGTGATTAAATATTAGAAAATTGACATGTTTACATATATATCTCAAAAATGTGTGAGCTTTGTAATGTGTAGGAATATGTGAAGGATTAATTCAAAAGGACTTCTTGAATACTTCCTCCACCATTTCAATATCCGAGGAGATAATTCAAGGAGAAGATCATGGAGATTTGGTTGGAATATCTTATCCAAGATGTATGAGAGATATGTGTGAGGATTTGAAGGGATCATATTTTGTAATAATGGAGAATAGTTGAGAGAATAGTGGATCTATAATTATGAGATGGTTATCTTATCTTCAAGGCTCTCGTGTATAAAAGAGAACGCTCTCTCTTCATGAGGGAGTAGTAGACATTTGAGTAATTAGGATGGAATTAGAGTAGTCATTAACAATAGTCATTAATATTCAACTAGAAATCTGGATTAGTCTTAGATTTGTAATTTGAAAGAGAAAGGGATTCTGGGCTTGGATTCATAGTTTTGGTTTTCATGCTTTCATTATTTTGTTATGAAGATTGATTTGATTATTGTAATGTAAGATTGCTTCATTGGCATGAGCTCACATACGTTGTTGTGTCATTCAACTCTTCACATGTTGTATTTGATTTTCCTTCATGTAGTTCTCCATTCCTAGATTAATTTCATTTACGCAGTTTCCCATTCCTAGATTAATTTCATTTACGCAATTTCATTTTGGTCGTGTGTTTCAATTTCCTGCATTAGATTAATGATTCAATTTTAGTCGTAGCTTAAACATTATATTAGATTAGTCCTGCTTCAATCTTGCATATACTTTTCTTGTGATTCGTCAGTTTACGAACCCCAGGTTGACAAATTAGATAGTTGGGAAAATACTACAATGCAATTAATTCCACATTAGTTCGACCCAATGAAATGACTGTCGTTCCCTTGTCATGATTGTTGTTCCCTTTATAGGAAGTGTCATTTATTCGAATAGACCAATTGGTGTTCCCTTTACAATTGTTGTTCCTTTACAGGTGTTGCATCTCTGGAGGCTGGGTATTGAAAACGAAAGGTAAGAACCTATGTAGGCAACAAGTAAAATGCTTGTGCCAGCGCCTACCTTCGGCTGATGCATAGAGGTTGTTTTTAGGACATCTTTAGAGCCAAACAATGGTGAATGCATGTCATTGAAAATAAAAATGATAAGAGTGGAAGGGATTGAATTATTACAACATTATAATTATGTGATCATTCTATATGTTATTGTGAATGTGTCCACGAGTGAAATCATGTGCATGGGGAAGTTGTGATTCTCGACTACATAATACCTTGCTAGAGAGGACACATCAACATGTAGGTCAATCTTGGATATGGATTGGAAGAGTAAGTTCATAATGAAGAATTCACTACCACATATAAATCTAAGTGTTACAAAAAAATATTACACATTCGTTTAATTTGAATATTGTAATGGGTAGATTCAAATTGTGATGATGATATTTCACAGAAGTGGTATGATTATGATGCAGGTGATATGATTGATTTGCATATTGAGGACAAATGTTGGTTGCTACAAGCTTGAAGGTATGGGGAGGATGATACTATGTTGACACTATAATTGTGTGGTATGCCTTAATCATTTTGAGCTAATGTTTGGCTTCAATTCCCTAGTGGGACACCTTGGTAGGGGGACTTTGAAGGCCTACACTCTTCTTGTCTAAACTATTTCACTTGGTGGAATAGATTTTCTAAGAGACCAAGTTTTCAAATAAGGGATGATCCAGATGGATGTAGGTGGCCTCTCACCTATACCAACTGGTTCATTTTGGCATTTTTCCAGTTTGGCAGTTTTGTTTTCCTAGTTTTCAGGTCCTTGACTTGTGGGTCCGTTTTGAGGCCGTAAACAACGTTTTTAGGGCTCGCCACAGTTACAAATAACTTTTGATAAAAAAAAATGTGTAGTCCTCGGATAGAACTTTACAACGAGTTATCGTGCGCCTAAAATGAATATCGTATGCAAAAGTTACGACCCCAGGAAGTTGATGTACTAACTTACCCAAATGCAACCCACATGAATTTTGGTGCTTCATCTCCTAGGGTTAGGTTTTTGGATGTCTAGGGTTTTTTACATTCTTGTTTATTGTAAAAAGGCCTTTAGAGCCTCATTGTAATCATCTTCTTGCGAATGAGCGCAACCGTCACATCTCTTCTTAGAGATAAGCCGCCACCATTCCAACAAGCTTGTTTTCTGCTGCATTTTACAGTTTCGGCTTATTTCCTTATTGAATAGAAAACCAATTTTAATGTATCTTTGTTATTTTGTGTTAAGCATATTTTAATAATCTGTATTCATTTTGTTATGCTCGTAAAATCCGAATCAATGGTATCAGAGCGGTCTACTCCTTGTCCTCTCAATGCATGTCCCCAACGAGGTCAGGGTACAAAGAATGGGCTATCGAGCTTGTTTCTCTTGAGGAAAAAATCTCTTGCATGCCCAAACGACCTCTCATGGCAGGAGAAAATAAAGATGACATGACATGAGATCCTTTCAAAATGTTGCTTGAGGAAGCCCTCATGCAATAGAGGAATGAGATGATGGATAGTTTCACACAAATCCTTCAGCGACTACCAATAGGCGATGCATCTTCCTCAAGCAGAGGTTCCACCCCCTTGAAGGTACAAATCAACTTCGATATTCCTATATTTGAAGGTTAGATAGACACATATGCTGTAGACAAGTGGTTGAATCTACTAGAAGGGTATTTTTCTGTCCATAACTTTTCAAATAGAGAAAACAACACTTTTGCGCTCCTCAAAGCCGTTCACCATGTCAAAGATTGGTGGGAAACTTTTTGTGAGCAAAAGGAAACAGAGGAACCCTAATTATTTACAGTCGTGACCACATGAGAATCCTTTACGGATGCTATTAAGGAACAATACTACCCTGTCAAAAGTTATGACGACTTGTATACCAAATGGACCACACTGCACTAAGAAAGAGACCAAGCAGTGCCAGATTTCACAAATATATTCCATACCATGCGCACCAAGCTGGGTATCAAAGATTCAGAGTGAAAAATGGTGCTCAAGTATCGTGGTGCTATGAATAGATACATACAGACTGAAATGGAATTTCTGGACATCTCATCCTTGGGCGTGACCTATCGATATGTCGTCACAATCGAGCAGAAGCTCAAACAAAAGACATGACAATTTGAGCCTGGGAACCCCTCGCAGCAAAAACTAGGAAAGGGGAACAAAGGATAGAGAAAAGATGGATAGTATTAGGAAAACCAATCAAAACCACAAGAAAAGAAATACACCGGAAAGACAAAGAAGGATATTGGGAAGTGGTGCGACTTCCATAAGATCCCTTGGCATAAAACTGTTGATTTCTGCTCAAAGAAGTCACTGGTGGTTGAAGTGAAAGCCTATGAATCGGATGTGGGTTCTGACTCTGAGTCAAAACCAGAAAGGGGAAGATAGATCATTGACGCAGAACCCAGTTCCACAGTTTCTACCACCAAGCTCCAGCCTGGTGAAATAGACGAGCCAGAAGAAGGCGAGTGCCTTTTCCATTCGCAGATGTGGGTAAATGTCACCTTGTTTCACTTCATCATTGATAGCAGTATCTAGAAGAAATTCATCTCAACAGAGGCTGTCAATTAGTTAGCGTTGCCAAAAATGCTGCACCCACATCCCTACACCATTGGATGGCTTCACTAAGGAAGCGATCTCTGCGTCAACCAACAATGTCGACTGTCATATGACATTAAGCCCTTCAAAGACAAGGTATTGTGTGATGTTGCTCCTCTCGAAGCTTGTAATTTTTTTTTGGGACAACCTTATTTATGAAAACGTCATGCTGTACATGAGTCTAGGCCTCGTAGTGTTATTATTACTTTGAATAGGGAATTGTACATGATACCCGAGGCAGTACCTCCTAATGCTATTTCCTTGATCTATGCTAAGAAATGCAGGAAGGTCATCTCCCAGACCGAGAAATTTGTCTTCTTCGTGATTCACTCTTAGAGTAAAAGAAAGATGGCAGCCACATCCAGGGCCTTCATAGCCGATCTCTCCACACAACATAAGAAAGTGGATAAGGTCATGGAAGAATACTTAGATATATTCTCCTCTCCTACCAGGGTACCTATGCACTGGCAGGTCAAGCATCCCATCGATCTGACCCCAGGCGCACTGCTACCCAATGGGACGGTCTACCACCACTATTTGTTAGAAAATGAGGAGATCAAGAGGCAGATCCAAGAACTGGTGCACAAGGGGCACATCCGTCCCATATCATCACCTTGTGGGAGCCCAATCGTACTAGTGTAGAACAAAGATAGGACCCAACGACTCTACATTGATTACTGGGCCTTGAATAAAATCATGGTTCGAAATCAGTACTTGATTCCCCAAACCGACGAACTCCTTGATCAACTCACGGGGGCCAAATACTTCAGTAAGATTGATCTGAATTCTGGATACAACCAAGTCCCAATAGAACATACAGATGTATGGAAGACCACCTTCAAGTCAAAAGAAGGTCTTTTTGAATGGTTGGTCATGCCCTTTGGTTTGAAAAATGATCCAACAACTTTTATGAGGATGATGGATGATATCCTGCGACCTTTCACTTGTACATTTATAGTGGTGTATCTAGATGACATCCTCATCTAAAAAAATAATTGGGTGGAACACTTGCAACATCTTCAATAGGTTCTGCACACCCTGCGACAACACAAACTATATGCAAACTTGGAAAAATGATCCTTCGGCATGGACAAGGTCCATTACTTAGGCTACATAGTTGATCAACATGGTGTGCATGTGGATCCATCCAAGATCCATGTCATCTGTGATTGGCCAGCCCCAACCACACTCACTGAGATTCAGAGCTTCTTGGGCCTCGCCAATTTATATCGCAGGTTCATGTTGGGATTCTCTCATATCACATGGGCCCTCATCCAAGTAACCAGGGGTGGCAGTAAGGAAACATTTGTGTGGGGCATGTTCCAACAAAAATCCTTCGATGACTTGAAGCAACGTTTGTGCTCATCCCCAATACTTTCATTACTGGACCTGCAACATACCTTTTAGATCGAGACAGAGGCTTTATACTATGCTGTGGGCATCGTTCTCACTCAACACAACCACCCTGTTGAGTATCATAGTGAGACACTATCATATGTTGTCCATAAATACCCTACTTACGACAAATAAATGTACTCCATTTTGCAAGCATGCTTCCAGTGGAGACATTACATTCTTGGGAAAGAGACAGTCATACACACTGATCACAAGCCACTACAGTTTATGCAGACCCAAGGAAAATTGTAGAATGACTGCCATCAGAAGTGGTCCACATACTTACAACAGTTCCACCTCAACATCAAGTATAAAATAGGAAGTACCAACTGAGTTGCTGATTTCCTCAGCTGACCTCCATTCGCAACACTCACCACGATGCTAGTCTCTTGCAGCCATGAGACCTCTGGATTCCCCCACCTTTATGAGACAGACCCTGACTTCTCCACCATCTTCCAAATGTTGGGAGAAAAATTAGTGGTCACTAATTTCCATCTTCAGGACGGGATGTTGTGCTGTCTGGGCCATCTCTGTGTTCCATCAAGCGAGCGCACATAGTTGATTTGAGAATATCACCATAGTCAGGTGGCATGACACTTTGGTGTTGAAAAGACAGTGGCAGTGCTGCAAAACCATTTCTACTGGCTAAAACTTTGACAAGATGTTGACAAGTATATCAGGTCATGCACCACCTGCGCTATTGCCAAACCGACCACTAAGAAATAGGACCTGTACACCCCTCTTCCTAATCCTGAAAAGTTGTGGGAATCCATATCAATGGATTACATGTTAGTCCTCCCATCCACCAAGAGGGGAAATGACTGTGTTTTTTTGGTTGTTGATCTCTTTTCCAAGATGGTGATTCTGGACGCCTGCAAGAAGAACATCACTGCAGAGGCCACTGCCAAGATCTTCTTTGAATGCGTCTGGGTACACTTTGGGATCCCACAATCCATTGTCTCACATCAGGACAGTCAGTTCCTCAACACATTTTGGTCGAGCCTTTGGTCACTACTGGATACCAAGCTCACCAAATCCACTGCCTTCCACCCCCAGATAGATGGCCAAACTGAGGTCGTCAATTGGATGATCGTACATATCCTGCACATGTACAATTCCAGGAACCCCCACACATGGGATGAGAGTCTTCCCTATGTCCAACATAGCTACAACCAAGCCCTGCATAGCTCAACTGGCCACAACCCCTTTCAGGTGGGGTTGGGATTCCAACCATTAGGCCCCATGGATGTTTCAATACCCCTAGGGAACACCTCGACCGACTCGTCTCCTGCGCCATCAGGAGTTGACAAAGCCACCCAGTTCATTGAGCGGATACATCGCATCCACTAACATGTTCAGGATATTTTACAGAAGTCCAATGCCAAGTACAAGCAAAACCATGATCAACACTAGGTGCCACATAAGTTTCAGGTGGGCGACAAATTTTGGTTGCACTTGCAGAAATAACACCTTACAGGGCCCCATCGAAATATTCTCCCACTTAGGTATGGGACATACACCATCACCAAGGCTATTGGTGACAATGATTTTGTGCTCAACATTACCCCTTTCCTTGGCCTGTACAAAGTCTTCAACATGGCTCTCCTTCGACCATATTTCCCACCATTATTGGACACCTTAGAGATAACAGAGAAGTTGACACCAACATAGCTCAACCTTGACTACATGCAAAATGAATCCAGTGATCAAATTGTGGACACACAGATAAAGGGCACTTTATAGCAAATGATCCAACTTTATCGAGTTGCCAAAGCAGGGTAGCTCCTGCACCAAGGCAAGTGGCTCACCCGGGGACAAATTCAATAGAATTTTCCTCATTTGATGGGGGAAATTAACAAAATGTATACCAATGCTTCCTAAGGGGGGAGGATTGATCCATATGGATTTCGGTGGCCTCCCACCTATTCCAACTGTTTCATTTTGGCAGTTTTCTAGTTTGACAGTTTTTTTCCTAGTTTTCGGGCCCCTGATTTGCGGGGCCGTTTTGAGGCGCTAAACAACATTTTTAGGGCTCATCACAGTCACAAATTACTTTTGATAAATAAAAACAAAATGTGTAGTCCTCGGATAGACCTTTCCAACGGGCTATCGTGTGACTAAAACAAAAATTGCACGCAAAATTTACGACCTCGAGAAGTTGATGTACTAACTTACCCAAATGGAGCCCACATGACTTTTGGCGCTTCATCTCCTAGGGTTAGGTTTTGGATGTCTAGGGTTTTTGGCATTCCTGTTTATTGAAAAAATGCCTTCAAAGCCTCATTGTAATCATCTTCTTGCGAATGAGCGCAACCATCACATCTTTTTTCAGAGATAAGCTGCCACCATTCCAACAAGCTTGTTTTCCGCTGCATTTACAATTTCAACTTATTTCCTTATTGAATAGAAAACCAGTTTTACTATATCTCTATTATTCCGCGTTAAGTATATTTTAATAATCTGTATTCATTTCATTCTGCTCATAAAATCCAGATCAAGGGAATTTCTCAAGCTTGTGTGGTGATGGATTTAAGGAAGAGGTAACCTAGAAGAATCTATGTTGGTTCAGGTCATGTAGCACTGAATTTTGGGTGTGTCAAAGAAATCCACTATGCAAAACCTTACCCATAGAAGTGAAGTGAAGTGATCATAATCGTAGAGATAATTATTGGTTTGATATTTCATGCTATATTTTTTATGATGAATATATGTGATTCAATATTGATTTGAAAATATTATAACAAGAATGATACTACATAGAAATGGCTATGATAAAAATGCATTTCGCTCATGATTAACATATGCATATGTTGGGATTTCAACCCTAGGAAAATTCTCGACTCATAGGAAAGGAATTGCACCGCATTGTTTCCCAAGAAGGTTCATTTGGTACACTAGGAATGGTGAATAGAAAAACAAGGAATAAAACATTACTATATGTGGATGGATCCAATAATAAAACTTGCTGCAAGGATCAATATGTATAAGGAAAATAAGAGATAAGTGTGATTTACATGTACTAATATATAAAGAATGATATGGGACAAGACTAATGCTATAATTTATGTGTAGATGAATATGGCATGGTACCATCCAAAAACCAAGAGAAGCTTGCAGGGAAACATGTGAACATAACAAGGACAATTGAAGCTAAAAGTAGATATTAAGGCCAAATAGTGTTGAAGCTATGAGATTAGGTGGATATGGTAAGGAATACATGTCCAAGCATAAAAAATGGGAGTGTTGGGGGACTAAAAAAAATAGGTTCTCAATATCCCTGAAAGTTGGAAAGAAAAGCAAGCTAAGGATTGTCCTACTTCAAAGGGGAGGTGAATGTAATACCATGTTTTCTACCCTTCAATTATATTATATTAAATAATGTAATTTCCTAATGGCATGGTTATTTGAATTCCATGAGTGTTGAGTTGTAATGAACCTATAAGGTAAAATGTAAATATGTTTTGTAAGTATTCTTAACTTGGATCCCAATGTAAAGGCTTGGCTAGTGAATGGTCATGAATCCAAGTTGTCCACTTGGTTGTAGTGATAACGATATAAATGCTAGAAAACTGAACATAATGAATAATATAATAACCACCAAAAGGGTTGCTTGAGAAGAAATGAGGGGGATATGAATCCATGAGAGGGGAAGAGTAAAGGGTGTCCTTAGGAAAAAAAACATTATAATAATTTCATCCCTTTTCCTTTGTAGAAGTACAACCTTTTTTCCCATACTCTCATCTACCATTGACTTAGGTGTCCTTATGATAATTCACCATACTTCTTGGAAGGCATGTATGTTTCATTCATGATGGAGTACATAATGTGTATTTTCCCTTTGAAAAGTCTCTTCTCTAACCATTCTCCCATTCTTATTACCATTGGAAAGAGGAACCTCTATGCCCTTCTATGGCCAACATTGCCTGCAACCTACACCAACAAACCCGAGAGATTTGGCATTATATGGCCTTATGGTAGGCTAAGAGTGTTTGGTGGTTGGTTGCTTACAGAGAATAAAACAAACATTCAACATGATTACATCTCATTCCCATCTTTATTAGGATGCTCATACAAGATGAAACATCATATTTTATTGGAAGATAATAAGGTTATTACTAAAATTAATCATTATTCAAAATAACAATCCTTAAAAGCAATTGAAATAAAACATCATCATTATAACCTGAATTGTGATGATGGACTTAAAATTAGTGAGATATGGATATCTACCATGCACCTACAAAATGGTGGTGAGAAAGATTATGGAAAGTATAAATATGGTTTAATTTTAAATATTTAAACCAGAGATGAAATAGCTCTGCCATGGTTTTATGCACTACACATTCAACTCTAGTGTTTTATGAATACCAAGGATCCTAACATCACAAACACTTATTCCCTAGGTGCGAGATGGTTGGGAAATATTCATAATGTCTAGAGCTGAGGGGGAGCGACCCCCCTCCTATCGTAATGTAGTTATCAGAGGATCAAAACCTACACCCATGGATGTAGGCAATTCATGACCTACCCTTGAACTGATACCGCCACCATAAGGGAACACACCACAAGCTGAATCGAGCAAAGGGAAATCCATGGAGATGAACCCAGAATCTTCCCATCCAAAGGCAGCTCAGGCATGGGAACTAGGGAAATTCCTCTTGTAGGATTCAACAATGCCAAGATACGAGATCCGATCAAATCGTGTGGGTGAGAAAACCCAATATATCAAATACCATGCCCTCATTGGTAAATTTTTAGGTTTATGGCCTTCAGAGCGAGATATTTTATGATGGATCAAATCTTGGTGGAAGGCCAAGGTACACATCTACCTTCATCTAGGACCAAAGGGTTTATTCACCACGATCTTCCATAATATGGAAGATTGGGACCACATATTTGAGAATTGGCCCTATTGTTTCAACTCAGCTGGGTTGTACCTCATATTTTGAACTTAACACTTTATCCAAAAAAAGGAAGACTTCACCCATGCCCTTGTGTGGATCCAACTTTAATCACTTCCTCAGGAGTTCTGGTTAGAAGAAATACTACAAGGGATTGGTAACACACCAGGGACCTGTCATATCTGATGAAGCCACCCGATAAGGATTCTATACCTCCTATGTGAGGGTCTACTTCTATATGGACATATCAAAGCCTCTTACATGATCCATATGTATAGAACATCAAGACAATGATTAGATCCAAACAATAGACTTTGAGAACATCCCATTTCGATGTAGAAAATTCCACGAACTTGGGCATATCTTCAGGGACTACCCACTCAATTTTCCGCCCAAATAGAAGAATATGGCCATAAAGAAGAGCAAGGATAGATTCACTCAAGAATGGGGGAAAATGAGGCTAGGTCCTAAGAAACCAACTAATACTCATGCTATAACACCTTCTACTAGTATTTCTATTTAAATATTGAAGCATACCCCAAAGAATCAAGTGATGGACAAGATATGTAATGAACCACCCAAAGTGAAAAAGAATGAGTTGATCCAACCACTCTAGGCCATTTTTGAAAAAATAATTCCTTACACAGGCCCCATTCTAGTAATGAAGGATCAAAGTACTGAAGATGGTGGGGATATGGAAATAGAATTAGACAAGAGAGAATTAAAGGGGATTGATCTAGTGAGTTTGGAGGAGGCCTACCACTAGAAGGTTATGTTGTTCATTCGACCTGAGCATCTCAGAAAGGTGCACAAGGTTTATCTATATTCCAAAATGGGAGTGACTTTGAGATCGAGTGACTTCCTAAATGAGTTGTTGAGTCATGGAAGAAAATCAACTCAAAAAATCATTCAGGAAGTGGGAAATTTGATCTAGAGTCAGATCTAGGAGGCTTCCAGGTCCAGAAAAGGCTCAAAAATAAAAATTTTCAGAATCAGACGAAACCAATTTCATTGCGACCGGCTCATCGCGCTGATTTCGGCCATATATTTACTTTCTCAAACAAGATCCTTATGCGAGAATTATCGCACTTTGATAGTTTTTCCAAACAACAAAAAAGTCAATAGGTCAACTGGAAAAAGTCAATGATGATGTCAACATGACGTCCTACTGACGTCATCATCCTGACATCAACAAAGTGACATGTGGTAACAGTGGTGATAGGCGACTAGGCATATGATGCACACTTGGACCAATGGCAGAGTGACACTTGTCAATTTTCGAGCAAATGTGGTGGTGCCACGTGGTCCAAGCATGGGTATCCATGTGGCTCCCAGTCATCAAACGTGTGGCAAGTTAAAAAATTGTTTTGGGGTTCATGGGTTTTGAACCCATGACCACCACCAAGCCCAAGCGCCTTGACAAAGAGACCTAATACCAACGCATCATGTATATGACTTGTTTATATAAGCCCACATATTAATATATATCTTGACTATATTGTTAAGGGTGCAAAAGGGAGGGGGTTGGGGCTAAGCTCCAACCCGTGGTCACTTGTAACCTACCATATATCCAGGAGTCTATCCACCAAAAGGTGCACGGATTTTTTCTGTGGACCAACGGTTCGATGGAATGCACCATATAACTTGGGGCTAGCGAATGTTAAGGGCCAACGCTTAGCCCTTTGGGCTAGTGCTTGGCCAATTTTATATGCATGTGACCACTATTTGAGGGCGCACACCTTATTTAGGGGGATAATTTGTGTATTATTGAATTTTTTTTATAGAGTGGGTTTTATTGCATAGTTTTGGGATTTTTTATTAATTTTCAAGCCTGTTAATAGAGGATTTGGTCATTATTGGGAGATATTGGGATTTTTTTGAACCCAAATTTTGGGAGGAAGTTGGGGAAGGATAAACAACTTTAGGTCTATAAAAAATAGGCATTTTTGAGGCCTTGGGGGGACATTCATATCAGATTTATGCTGAAGCAAAGCCAAGCCAAAGCCATTTTTATGCAGGGAAGTTGTTGAGGAGCAGACGCTTGTGGGCCATTTCTGGGAGCTACACTCAGTATTTTTCAGTGCCGTCAGTTGTGTTGGATTTCTGAGGTTGAGAAGAAAACAGTGAGACTAGTATGAGACCCATTTGATGTACTTTTTATGTACTTTTAAAGCATTTAAGAATTAATAAAGAAGCCTCCCCCACTGAGACAAAGGCCCGAAGATGTAGGCAATTTTGTGTCGAACTATGTTATCACTTCTCTTGTCATGGTTTGTTGTTCTTATTGCTTATGTTCAGTTTTGTATATGATTTTATGGCTGTGATATAATTATCTTATCTTCATTCTCTTTCATTAAGTTTTCTGAATGGTTAATAAACACATGCTTAATAAATCAACCACAGTCATTAAAAGATCTTTTCGGATCAAGTGGTATCAGAGCTAGTTGACATTTGGATTTGAGTTTTTCATGTTAACCAGGGAAAAGCTACAACATGGTGAAGGTGAGCTTGTTAAAGAGAATCCATTAATTGGATTGAGAAAGAGAGCTTCTCACAATGATAAGATGGCATCGGAAGAGGGACTTTCTTTTGATGAGAAAGAGTTTCAAAAAACTTTCCTTGCTATGTCGGAGATGGTGAAAGTTTTGTACGAGGATTACTTGGAATGAAAGAGACCAGTTCTTGGGAAATATTCAAAGGGAAAAAGTGAAGAGGAAGAGGATCCTCCTCAGATTCCTCCTTCACCTCCATCATCACCTCCTTCTTCTCCTTCTTCTTCAAGTTCAAGTTCAAGTTCTAAATCCAATGCAAAGAAACATGTTCATAAACATAAGAATGAAATGCCATTGTTAAAACTTGATGTTAAATTAAAATTAACCATATATGATGGTGAAGTTAATGCAGAGAGACTTGACAATTGGTTTAGGCAGATGGAGGTTTACTGCAGTGTGCAACAGATCAAGGATGAGGCCACACAAATCAAGTTGGCATATTTGAGACTTGCAGGTACAACTCTCATCTGGTGGAAAATAAAGTTGCAAAACAAAACACAATAAGTGGGTAATGTATTTCCATCATGGCAAAGCTTCATTTCTGCACTTAGGAAACAATTCTATCCTTTGGGTTATAAAGAAAAATCATTAATTGAATGGAAATATTTAAAACTAAGAAAAGGACAAACAGTGAAAGAGTATACAGATAGCTTTCATAAAATGACATTGATGTTGGATATCCCTTTATATACACAGGAAACCCTTATGAAGTATATAGGAGGTTTACCTACCCATATTAGAAATACTGTATTCATGTTTGGACCCACTAACCTTGATGAGGTTTCTGTTCAAGCGACATACATTGAAGTAGGGAAAGCATGTGTATCCGGGGAATCGTCTTCAAGGAAAGAGGACAAGAGGAAGTGGCATGGAAAGGATTCAAATGCAGTGGCAAGAAAGGACAAGAAGCCCTCTTGAAAGCATTGCAAGAAAGAGGGACATGATGAGGACATATGTTGGCAGTTGCATCCTGAGAAGAGGCCAAAGTGGGTCAAGGAAAAGAAGGGAAGGAAAATAGTGGCAGTAGCAACAAGACCCGCAAACTTGGGATCGGATTCATGTGATGAATCCAAGGTCTCATTGGTTGGTATGACATGTAAAATTGGTGAAGGCATTGGTTGTAGAAGTAACTTTTTTCATATAAGGACCATCATGCGACACACTAAGATAAACACATTAATCGATAGTGGATCTCAAGCTAATATAATCTCATAAGAATTGGTTAAGAAATTGGGGTTATAAACATAAGCCTTACATACTTAAATGGATAAGCAATCATCATCAAATGCACATAACAAAATAGTGCACAATAAAATTTGCAATTTTATCCAAGTATGTGGACGAGGTAACATGTGATGTAGTGTCGTTAAATGAATGTAGAATGGTCTTAGGTAGTCCATACTTATATGATCGTAAGTCAATCTTCTACAGGACAAAGAATCAATATCAATTAACCAAAGCAGGTCAAGATTATGTGGTTCATGCTCATCATGTTAAGGAAAATAAAACACTTCAAACAATGGAACA
>SNQJ01S0155641.1:0-22414 GCA_010110895.2 Picea sitchensis | reverse complement strand
TGTTGGCAAATGTTTACCAAGTAGCGTATGCTTGTCATTGATGGCAAGTACAACAGTGGAGATGGCAGGATAAGAAGGATAAAATCCCTTGGGGATTCGGACGTGAAATCTCAGGAGGAACAACGTTGAGGAAAACGCGCGCAGCAAAGGCACAACTCAAGATATAGGAGTTTGCAGAGGAGAAGGAAGAAAGAGATCCAGTGACCATTGGATCCCATTCAAATTTCCCGAAAGGCCGATAGCCGTCAGATCTACAGAAGCTATGAGGGAGATAAGCCATCGGGAGATCGGAGTTCTCAAGGTCATGAAAACTAGGACATTGAAAGCCTCGATATCCCGACATAATCAGGACCGTCCATTTGGAAGGACGCGTGGCAGTGATCGGGCACCACCGGGAGAAGCTCGATAGGAGGCTTCATCGGAGAATCGAGAATCGAAGTTTCACGAGTCCTGTGAACAATTACAACAGAAACCCCAAAATCGCGATGAAAGAAATCCCGACTGAACCTGAACCGTCAGATCAACATGTGATCTAGACCGTTGATCCAACTCACGACAGCAGACCACGTCAGCTAGGGACACATGGCACAACTAGGGAATGGCAGGTGTCAGGCAGATTCAACACTTTAGGCACATGTAAGTCATGAATCAGAGTGACACGTGGTAGGATCTAACACGTGTCAAACCACGTGTGACGTCAACAGAGGCATCGGCGATCGAGACTTTGAAATGACAAAGTCACTTGACATCGAAAGTCTCAAAATCCCAAAGGGATCAGGACCGTCCATCTAAGGGACAGGTGTCGAAGATCAAGGCACCGTCGGCATTTTGTTCATCGGGAAATCGGGGATCCCGTTGACAAGATTTTTGTGCAAGTCAGAATCGTGATCCGCAAAACCCTGATGAGTGGGGGCCAGCTGTCAGCACAGCAGCGAAGGAGGACGGTGGCATAGTGGAGGCCAGTTGTCAGAGATAAGGAGTGCATCGGGATTCAGCATACCGAGAGTCTCGTTGACTTGTGCATCTTGGCATCACAAACCCCGTAGCCCCGACGGGATAAGGCTGCGGTCACGAGTAACGGTCACGTGGACCAGGGCTCATCCAGGAGGGCTGAAGCGCATCATGAATCGAGAAATCGTGAATCCCGTGGACATAAACATTATGTCATCACAAGTGCCGAAACTTCGATGGAGTAATAAGACCAAGTTCACGTGATCGCAAGTCACATGGACCATTGTGTAGCCGGAAGGGGCTAAAGCTCGGGAAAGGCCGAAACCCCGATAGAGAGACATAAGGCTGTGGTCACAGCCCTTNCCCGATTTGATCTAAACCGTTTGATCAAGTATTGATCGCAGGGCTATTGTTGCATGCAACAGTGAAACTGCCAGAAACCACTGATGGTTTCAGCCAGAGAAGATGAAGAGTTACGATGTTGATCTCGCAGAGCACTCGAGAGGTGGAGAAGATTGGCGTAGTTGGAGCATGAAGAGGAATGGAGAACATTGGCATGCACAAAGTGCACAGAAGATATAAATACAGAGTACAAAGAATTGAAGGGCGGTTGTTGTTGTTGTTATTGGAGTTGGCAGTGATTGTAGCTGGTGAAGGTGATTCATGTGCAAAGAAGAAGGAGAGTGCAACAGCTGAATAGCACATAAGAGGAACTGTGCAGACAATGGAGATGGCACACAGAGCATAAAACGCAGAATACCAGACAATGCAAGTGATATGTGCAGAAAGGCAGTGTGGCGGAAAGAGCAACGAGATGCAGCAGAACAGTGACAAGTCGGGTAAGCCACTATAGATCATTATATCACTGTAATAAGTTTTAGAAGCATATATTTATATTTCAGGGTGGTTGGGAGGTTCTAGGGAGGATTGTTTTCCTCAGAGGTTCAAGTGGGTTCTTGAACACAGGGAGTTGGTGCTTCCTTCTAGTTGGTGCTAGAGAAACCAGGGAGTCGGTGCTTCCTTCTAGTTGAAGCTAGAGAAAATAGAGAGTTGGTGCTCTTAGCAAGTTTCATCTTGCAAAGCTGAGGTTGTAGCCTCATTATGAGTTGGTGCTCATATGTATGATACTGTAAAGAATGTAACCATTACTTATCATATAAAATAAAAAGAGGTTTTTACCCTGCATGGGTTTCCTCAGAAAATATTTGTCTCTGTGTTTCTCTTATATGTGACTGATGTTGAATGTGCCTGTGTTTATTTCTCTGCATTATTGTGATAATCATTCAGTGTTTCTGTAAAGAGTTTTAAAAAGAAGCATAATTGTTTAAGCTCAGTAACAACTGATTCACCCCCCCCCCTCTCAGTTGTCCAACACCTAGTACTAATACATCAACCATGTGAGCATCCAATTACTGTCTTAGAAACTAATTATCATAAATAAAATCACATATGTAATAAGATCATGGAAAGAAAAATAATTCATCTACCATGACCATTCATCGCATAATAACACAATGATTCATTTTCATCATTAAAGCCAAGAACATTAAAACATTGCACCAGATAACTTGACAACATAATTAATTGTTCTTACTCATTACTGCATCATTCATGAAACAAGATAGGAAGTAGTTCTTCTCCATGTTCAATAACATGCATTTGATGAAAATAGTTTATCTTTAGTCCAGAAGGACTTCTCAATTCATAGCAGCTTCAAAATAATTCTTAACAACCAGAAAGAAAGAGTTCTTACAATAACCATCAACCCTGGTATTAATTGGTTGATGTCTTTATTTATAATATAAATTTTAATTAAAATTAACGGCTAAGTGTATTTTAAGAAAAAAAAAATTGTCACATGGCATCATCTTCTAACAGTTTCTTTAATAGTCAACCTAAGATATCTCTTGAAAAGGGTGAATTCTCTCATATTCAGACCAACTGATAAACATTTCTTCACAATTTCAGGCCCATGGAAATCTATGTTGTTCCATCGGAGCCTCATATATTCCCCTGATGTCCATTGCATGCGCTCAGTACTTTACTATACTAGAGTCTAACTTCCGTAGCATGGTTCGGGCTCTGATTGCATGTTCTGCAAATCGTTTCACTTGCCCTGGTTTTGCGTCGGTCATCTTTGCGAGTTCTTCAATCCATAGAGAATCTTATTTTCCATGCGACTTCACTATGTCGCTCAGGTTGACAAAGTTGTCGGGGGTACCGAACTCAGGGAGTCTGATATCCTTTATTGCTCTATTGATTTTTCTTCGATATTTCTTTCGAGTTCTTCGGTGAGATCACGGAGAAAAATTGGTTCGGTATTTGGGAGGATATTTCCTGTAATCAGGGATGAGGTAGCTTAGCAATCAGGTAACACATAGTAATATACAAACAAAAATAGAATAGATCAATGCATACCTATGGAGCTCGTTAGTCTCGATCATTTAATACTTACATGATCCCAGTCACCCCTTTGAATGACCTGTGATGTCCTTGTCCATGTCGCCACTCTTATTCAATCTAAATAAGTTACGTCAGCGCGCCACAATGTGGAAAATTAGGTACGGAGGATATGAGCAATGGAACCATCACAGTAGTCGCTTGACCCTTGGGGCTGGGGAAAGGATGCCAAAGTCGAACGTGTGCATGTATGCTCCCAAAAGGTCAGATACCGTAATAATGAAGTCATTAAATGCCTCAGGTTGAGGCGAGTAGTTCCTCCAAAAGACGTATCACCAAGTGTGTCAACTATCATTCGTTAATAATGGAAGATGGAAAGCTTAAAGAGATTAGAATGATTGTACCATATATTCCCTGCAACTCTGATCGATGGTGTTTCATACATTCTGGATTGCATCCGTCGAGTAGTTGTGACATGTTAACTCTTCAAGAAATCTTGTCATGAGGCATGAGTGTCTTTTGGCATGTTCTGTTTTTCTTCCTCATTCCTCTATAAATTCTAGGGACTATGTGGGGAATTCTATGCAGCAGTCGAGTTTATACATCGTTAACGTTGGTCTAGCGAGTCTAATTCTGGTGAAACTTTGTGCCATAGTTCTTTACTCATCCGAGATGTCTAATCCAATATTTTTTTTCACTATGGGATCCCCCTTAAACAAGGGACATGGTTTTCGAGGTAGCAGGAATTCCAGGTCTGAGCCGCAGCGTGCCTAGGACTCTTTCTTATTGGCATCCAGTGTCCTTGAAGCTTCAATAGGAGGTACTTTCCTTTGCTCGAAAACAGTGTCAGCATCTCAAGTGGAGGTGGGAGTGGAGAGAAATATGGTTGAAGGACATATGTTGGGTGTCATGCCTTCTCAAGAGTAGACACCGCAGAGGAGGGGAAGGCCTAGAAAAAATAACGAAAAAGGAGGAGAAGACCGCCTCCCCACTGAGTTGAGTGCACACTCAACCACTAAGGAATCTATGATGCACACTACCTAGCCGGAGCCTTCCGAGACTACTAGTCGAGGAAGAGGGAGACAAAAGGGAAAGGAAAAGACACCAATTTCTCCCATTGGTAGTCCCATCTAGCAGCTAGAGCGGGCCCAACTTTCCATATCCAAACTTTACCAAGAAAATAGAGAATTGCGGAAATAGTTGGTGGTGAAGAACCAGGAGGTATCGGTGATGTAGGGTCACGAAGGAAACACAGATTGGATCAAGAGACATATTTTGTAAGAACAAGATACGATTGTGCAACTGCGTGAGGCACAGAGGATGACGAGGAAGGAGAAAAATAAAACACTGCAAGGCGCAAGGAGTAGTCTGGGAGAAGGTCTGTGCACAGGAGATACATAATGGGAGGGCTCTTTCTTTACATTCTCCGAAGTGACGCTTGATAGCTTTCTCTTTTTTTTTGTAAAGTTTTGTTTTTTCATATTCTCACTATAATCGGGCCAGTTAGTCAAGATGTTAGTGGTGTTTATTTGTATGTAACCTGAGCTTGGAGGGAGATTTAATTATATGAAAATTTGAAAGTGTTTTCAATATGTCGTGTTCCCTCTTCGTATGTAAATCTACCGTGTTTTTTTCTTTTATTTAAGTTTCTTGCAAATTATGAGATTTTATAATTATCACTGTTATGAGTTTCTTTGTGAGTTCATTGATACATTCCTTTTAAAAATTTCGACATCGATTGATGCTGACATGGTGTTACTGACTCGGGGTTATTAAAATATTTTAAAACGTAAAATATAGAACTCGGTTGGGGGGTAAGGATTGCACATGAGGACTTTTCCCATGTTGAATGCGCTAAAAGATCTAGATACCATGACTGTCGATGTCCGGATGGCGTAGGGGATCAACGTTCAAATGGAAAATTAATGTGTAGTTTTCTTTGTGAATTACCATCTTCGTACTTTTCCAATGCTAAGAACATTTCAGGGGTCGTCGATCGGGGATATTATTCCTTTACTCGCGCGACGCTTACTCTTTCATTTTTATACTGAAGATGAACAAATCGGTCTTCGGTGATATCTTTAGTGGAGTTTATTCACGGGGACGAGAAAAACATCCTTCTGTCGATGCCGATGAAGATCAGTGCTCAGTTATTTTGAACTTCTCAAGCGATTTTCTTCACTTTTAATCTTTTCTGATGTCGAATTTCCTGAGCGTGTTGGAGAAAAATTTAGACTATAAGTTTCTTAATTAGTTGTTAAGTCCCTTTTAAATTTAAGATGATTCTTTATATGTTCAAGAAGACTTTAAACAATTCAAACATAAAAACATAAAAGATAAGCACAGGCAACAGTTTCATACTGAAGTGGAAACAGTCAGTGCAAAAGTTCAAGTGGTACCCAAAAAGTAGAAATGGGCATACAATGTTTAGGGTGTGTTGAGTGCTCAACAAATGATGATTCACTGGGTGAAAGAAGAATCTTTGTTCCTTCCCTGAGTCCTAGCTGATACATAAGCTGATGGAGAATCTTAACTGGTCTTAAATCGGAACCTCTTAACCTTTGCATTTAAATTTCTTCGGATTATGCTTCCAGGTCTGCCCATGGGGTTTTAAACCTTTTCCTCCTTGATTTCCTTTGACCCTGACTCATTCCCCCTTCTTACAAAATTTTATCAAAGTATTCACTAGCATGAATCTTTTAATTACCTCTACTCTCCTGCTTCGGTGTCGCTCCATTGTTAGCGAGTGTTCATATCCCCAACGGAGTCACCCCGACATCACAGACCTTTTCTCCATTTCCAACGAGAGTCTATAACCCTGTCGGAGATATATGCATACCCTCTCTTACTGTTCACTCTTTTGATAATATCAATTTTATTTAAGCATGATGCCCTGAGTTAGTGAGGGAGGAGGATGTTTGTTTATTTGCAAAGTGAGATGGTTAAGGTGGATCCTTCATTAGCTCTGTCTTTTGGGTTCATGTAGTCATTTCCATATTTCCTTCGTTCCCTTAAGGTCTTACCGAACCACAAAGTATACCCTTTTGTCCTTTCTTTTAATTTGTTCATTTTCTCAGGTTAGACAGAGGATTCCTCAAAGTAACCACAAGTTTTCCAGTACTTCTTGTGTTTGTAAGTGAGCGACGAGTTAGAAACAGAGTTCACTATGTTGCATGATTTTAAGGCCAACCATCGTCTTGTCAGAAACACCTTCAAAAGTACAGAAAACTAGAGAGAAAAGAAATAACAAAAGAAGTATTTCTCAACCATGAAGATACTCAACATGAAAAATACATAAAAATAAATAAAAAATAAAAAAAAATTATTATTATTAGTATTGGAAGTATTGTTTTAGAGCTTGGCCATTTACTGGGAGGGAATCAATTTCCCCCCTTAGATTCTGCAATCGATAAGTGTCTGCCCCAATCTTCTCAGCCACCTAAAAAGGTCCAAGCCATAAATTCTGAAACTTAGAATGCTTCCCTTTTGGTTCATTTGCCCTGTCCCACTTCAGGACTAAGTTTCCTACTTCAAAGTTATTTTCTTTATCCTTATGCTTATCGAACAACCTTTTCACTATCTGTTGGTTAGCAAGTAACTTTGACTTATCCTTTTCTCTCTCTTCTTCCAACATGAGAAAAGTGTTGATTCTTTTTTGTATGGCCGACGAAGGTTCCTCACTGGAATCTTGGGCTAGTTGAAGAGATGGAAGATAGAGCCCATTTGGGAAGATGACTTCTTGCCCGTAGACCAAAAAGTATGGGTAATTCCCTATAGCTTCTTTGGGTGTGAATCTATCATCCCATAGAGAATTATGGAGTAGATTATGCCAATTTCTTTGGTTATCTGTAACCGTCTTCTTTAATATTCTCACTAGGTTCTTATTAGTTAATTATGCCACACCGTTTCCATGGGGGTAATAATTTGCAGAGTACTTAATCATGATTCCTTTTTCCATAGAAAACTTTGTTAATAGGGTGGAAGAAAAATAAGTTGCATTATCAAAGACTAGAACAAAAGGGAGACCAAACCTTGTGATCATTTGTTGTTCTATGAATTGGATTACCTTCTATTTTACATGAGTCAAAGGAATGGCCTCTTCCCATTTTGTGAAATAGTCAGTGGCAATAAGAATGTACTTGTGAAGTTTTGAAGAGATAGGTGTAATTTCTCCTATGATATCCAACACCCATTTCTCAAAAGGCCTAGATACAGTCACAGGTTGGAGTGGGACTGCTGCTCTTTTATCCTTCCCAACACTTATTTGACAAGTCTTATAGTTTCTAGCATGAGTATGAGCATCCTTGAACATGGTGGGCCAATAATATCCAACTCTCATAATCTTATGAGTGGTGGTGTTTCCGGTGAAATGTCCCCCAACGGGGCCATCATGGAGATCTTTCAGCACTTTGTTTGTTTCTTCACGTTCGAGACATCTTAATAGTACCCCATCATAATTGATCCAGAAGAGTACCGAATTTATAAGGCGATATTGTGCATATTTTAACCCGAGGGCTCTCCTTTCCCTAGGGTGGATATTTTCGAGACAAGTCTTGTGATATAGAAGATAAGTTAAATCCTTATACCAAGACTCTTGTCCTAGGGAGATGTATGATACTTCACCACATCATAGTGTCGTTTCGTTCTCCCATTCATAATCTTCATTTACTTGGTCCTGGGCTTTGGCCGCAAGCTTGCATAACCCTAGAAATCTTACTAATTTGGTAGGTTTATATCTAGGTCAAATTCCTGGACTACCACCATCCAGTTCCCTCTTCTTTCCCCCATTTCTTGCTAGGTAAACAAGGATCAGACTGAAGGGTGTGGCACAATCACTTTAGTGTGATTCTTGAGGATGTAAGAAATGAAATGTTTTACTTCCTTATATATTGCATAGGCATGTTTATGTATAGCAGGATAGTTGAGCTCATCTCCTTGAATATTAGTGCTCATGAAAGACATTGCGGCCTCGTTGTTGTCGTCATCCTTCTAAGTCAAAACTGCAGCTAACGATTGGTCGGAGGAGAAAGTATAAAGGGAGAAGTCTCTATCGAAATTGGGACTTCGCAACACCAGGGCCCAGGATATAGCATCTTTGATATCGTTGAAGGTATCTTTTCACTCATCATCCCACTTAAATTCAACATCCTTGTGAATCATATTTTGTAAAGGTTTGATGATTTCTGCAAAATCGAAAGTGAACTTCCTCACAAAATTGATTTTCCCGAAAAAGGACTTCATAACTTTCTTGTTATGGGGCAAGGGAAGTTGAGCTATGGCCTTAATCCTTTCTGGGTCTATGAGAATGCCTACTTGAGATATAATGTGGCCTAACAACTTACCTTCCTCGACACCGAAGATATTTTTCTTAGGGTTTAAGGATATACCATATTTCCTACACCTTTCGAAAATCTGAGTTAAGTGTTGGATGTGCTCTTCTCTATTCTTCGAACACACTGTCATGTCATCTAGATACACTACTGTACATTTATTGATTAGTCCCTAGAAATATACGTCCATGGCCCTTTGGAAGGTTGCTCCTGCGTTAATTAACCCGAAAGGCATGCGTTTATACGTGAAAGTTCCCCATTTGGTTCTGAAGGTGGTTTTTAAACGGTCTTCCTCCAAAACCAAAACCTGGTTGTAACCTGAGAAACCGTCCAACAAAGAGAAAATCTTCGAGATGGATATGGTCTGCAGGAGTTGTTCCATTGGTGGGACTGGGCAATTATCCTTTTCTGAAGCTCTGTTGAGGTTCCTAAATCTATGCATAAGCATATTACACCTGACTTTTCCTTCATCGGGACAATATTTTCTACCCAGGCAGAATGCCTAACCTGGAAAATGATTTTGGCATCTAAAAGTTTCTTTAACTCCTGATACATGAGAGGTTCCAGGGATGGATGATACTTTTAGATCTTCTGTTGGAAATTTTTTACTTTAGGTTTTAACAGGATCATGTGTTGAATGATGCGGGTATCTTACATTTTCATATCCCTATAGGATCATGCGAAGACATCCTCGTATTGTCTAAACAATTTGAGATAAGATTTCCTTTCTTCCTTAGATATAGTCTTGCCAATATTCACATTCTTTGGGTTCTCCAGGGTCCCAAGATTTATAGTTTCATGTAGGGGATAAGAACTATCAGTCATTGCATTTCTAGATCCCTTAAATCGCTCTTTCAGATAAAACAGATTTTCTAGATTAGTTATCCCTTTCGGGTGGCATGTCCGAGGATCGGTATCCGTTGATTACTCCTGGAATTCTTCATCGTCAATAGCGAGATCTTTGAAATTGTCTTGGTTGGTCAAGAAGTTTATGATCTGTTCATCTCCTTCAAAGACTTTCCAATTGGCAATGTTATTAGGTACCGACGGTTTGTAGAGCAACTCCACAGTGAATTAGGAGGCTTCATAATCCTCCACAGGCAACAGCCTGGAAGCAGATGTGGCCAAGGAGTCAACAAGAATATTCTTAGCTCTGGGGATCACTGCAATATTGAAAACTTCAAAGTGCTCTATTAACCTATGTACCTCCTGCTGATAGTTCTTTAGGTGAGGAGAATTGCAATGTATAGTATTTCTTACTTGTCTAAAAGTAATTTTAGAGTCTCTGAAAATTTTCAATTCTTTGACATTCAAATCTATGGCTTTCTTTAATCCTTGTACTAGAGCTTCATATTCAACAGTAGTCTTGGTACATTCGAACTCTAGCCTACAGGATAAGAAATGATGTTTACCTTTAGGATCAATGAGGATGCACCATGCTCCTGACCCTTCTTGTGATTTAGATACATCAAAATAGAGGGTCTAAATTTGTGAACGACAATCACTCTTTTCCTTTCCCTTGGTAATTTTGTGCCTTCCCATCTTTTTTTCCCTAATCTCCAGCGCAGGGTTTTGACAGAAGAGGGTGTCTCCTGTCGGTATTGGCTACTTCTCTTGAAAAACCATTTCTTAGATTTGGGTAAGAGGAACGTCGGACAAGAGAGGATAAAAGTTTATGAAGTAGGAATCACAAGAATAATTGCCCAATATGGGGAAATCTGCAGATGAGGGTTCGTTCGAGGTTTCTATATCAGTGACTGTATGTTTCAGATATCTCTCCCTATCGATTCTGATCATGTTCTTGTATCCTTTCAGTGGTAGAGAAAGGTGCACCCATTCTATACTGAAATAACCATTTATCTTTCCAGACCAATATTGGCTCAGTAATATCCCATATGCCTCTAGGATATCTACTACAATGATGTCAATCACTTGCACAAATGTGGGATGTGCCAATATTTTGATCATCACATCTTTGAGTTCTCCTATGACCTTGACCTGGGTTTTGTCTAGTTGAATGACAGGGTTATCACTCTTGAGAGGAATGACATTTAATTTTTGCAAACAGATAAAGGGAATAATGTTGGAAGACTCTCCAGAATATACCAAATAGTTATGAAGGTTTCTATTGAAGACTTCAAACGTTAAGAGGAACGGTGGGAAAAAATACTTTTCCTTTATATCTCCCGAACAGGTGTTCACAGTTGGTTTGCCCACCAGATCTGTGGAAGACAGATTTCTTTTCGGACCATTACCTTCCACTGGGTTTTGTACTGAGTTCAAAGCTTGCAACAAAAATTCCTTCTACTGAGGAATCCTGCATATGTCTATAACTGATATATTAGCCTTTAGCTTTTTCAAATCTTCGACCACATTGTAATCTAGTTTGGGTGCTTCTTGGGTATGAATGATTATAGGGTTTTTTTCGAGAGAGAAGAATTTCTTCGGGTGATCAAGAGTTAACTTACTTCTCGAGGCTGGGGTGGCATCGGTATCTTTCGAGCTAGGCAGACCCTTACTATGTGCTTGTACCACCAAAACTTTCGTGGGTTGTTCCTGAGACTCAAATAGGTCGTCGGAAGGGATGATCAGGTCGAGATCCCATATCATCATGGTTGTATCTCTTAGTGGGTCAATCTCTTCCTAGTCAGCGATATTCATAACTGAACTACTTGGATTTTTGGTCAGGGAGACTTCGTATAGGAACCAATTGGCCATCAAATTCATAGCATGTACCCATTCAGGGTAGTCTCTTTCGTAGTGCTTTTCCTGTTGATAATTATAGAAAGAGTTAGACGAAACATTCCCTAGATCAATATTTAAGTTAGTTGTGGGAGGTTCAATACCTTTGAAAGGTTGGTTTCTTTTAAAGAAAGGTTTATAGGGTCTTTGGCCTAGGTTTCCCTCTCTTGCATTTCTCTTCATGTCTATGATCTCTTTTGATAATTTCTTAACCATGCATTGTAAATCTTCTATATCTCCCTCACCTTTGTCGGGAGTTTGTTCAGTTGGTTTCCCCAGCAGTATAGTCAAAAGGATTCCTCTCCTAGGAGGGGGTTGGGCTTCTTTCTTTACTAGGGAGGCTTGGCCTTCTTTACATCCTTTCATCTAGAATTCTATTGTCTTGGCCTCTTCAAAATTTTCCGCCAGGGTTTTCTTAGCGACTCTTTTTACAAACATAGAAATAGAATTTGGGAGTGTGTTAGCATAAACCTCGATTTGCAACTCCTGAGTTGGTCTTGCTGCGGGCTGGAATTTGTTTAAGATGGTCATGAATCTTTTATTGAAATCTTTGACCCTTTCTTTTGAACTCATGGTGGTTGCGAACAACTCAACTATCAGAGCTCTCATAGTAGTTTCCTCTACAAATTTATCTAGAAAATCTTTCTGGAACTTTGTCCAACTAGTTATAGATCCTACTGGCAGATTAAAATACCACATGGAAGATGAATTTCCAAACGTGTAGGGGAAAATTCTGCAGACTACATCCTCATGTTGAAAATTCATAAGTCTGATCGCGAGTATGAATTTCTTGATATGATCTTCAGGTAATCCAGAGGTTTCAGGATCGAACTTAGGTAACAACTTCTCTGGATGTTGGGGAAGGTTGTGGACTGGTCCCGGGAGGGCCAAAGCATCTCTGGCTAACCAGGGTTGATTGTTCAAAGGTGAGTTCCCCCTTTCATCATTATGGTCGATGTTGCCTTCCATATCTTCAGACTCTGAATTAAACTCCTCTTCTTCTGATAAATCATTTGGTTCAAAGACGTCGTCGATTGGCGTTTCAGGTATCAAATCGAGAGGTTCTTGGATTTCGGTAATCATGAAATCTATTAAGTCTTCTACCGAGTGTAAGAAAACCTCGTTGGGAGTGATAATTGTTATCGCGTAGTTTGTAGTTAGGATAAAAATCTTGAGTCTTGTAGGTCAAACTAGTGTAACAGGAACCTATCCCACCCAATGTCACCAAAATGGGAAGGTTCTTTCTATTTAGGGAGGTCAGGCCCAGGGGAGACATCCTCGATGACCTGGTATTTTGAGGAGGCAAGAGGATAATAATACAAGGTTAAGTTTTCCCCCCTCACAAGTCACCACCAAAGAGATAGTCCAGCCAAAGGAAAATTTAAAGTAAACCCCCAAAGAAGTATACCTGCCTGGAACAAAGCAACAAAAAACTGATGTATACAAACTATATCTCAATGGGATTAGCACTTCATATAGATGACTATATGAATAACATATAAGCAATTGGCAATAAATGTTGACGAAGTCAATGTTTATCAATAGAAATGAAATTTATAACACTTCACCAATAAATATTGGAACAATATGGCATTCAATGTAACCAATCAATACTTCATTCAATAAATGCCTTAACCATTAATCAATTGCTCATAAAGAAAACACCTAGATTTACTAATGATATAATAACAAAGGATGACGACGGCACTTAGAGTTAGCAGATTATCTTAGGGTTAGGGTTAGTGGTTAGATTTTTCAATTCAAAGATTTTGAGAATGTTGTAATCAAGTTTCACTTCAACATTGGAGGACTTTAGATCAATGCCTTGGGGTTTATAGGAGTCAAAAGTGAAGGACACAAAGGTTGAAGGAGTCAACGACCAAGAACTAGAGGGAAGAGTTCTGAGGTGTTGCTATGGAAAGGCCTCAGAATCAAAACCATAGGGGAGAGAGGCTCACTCCGGTGTTGTTATGGCAAGGCCTCGTGCTCTCTCCTCCTTTCTTGGATGGAAAAACGGCTATCATAAAACATAAACTGAGACAGGAGGGTTTGATAAGACAAAGTTTTGCAACAGCAAGGCTCCACTAGCAAACCCTAGAAAAATCAGCCCTAAAGTGTAGAAACCCTAGGCTTCAGGACGTCTCCTTCTTCTCAACTTGTAAGGGTATGACCAGCATAAGAGGAAGAAGAAATAGAAGTGTAGCTATGGCTAGGCTCTTTCTTCCTTCTTCAATGGTTGAAAATTTCTCTATCAGGGGACATGAGACAAGGACCTGCTTGTGTTCTTGTCACATAGGGTTTTTATTCAGCAATATTCATAAACATATCCAAGAAATTAAACTACAACCATTCATTAAGAAGTTTTGCAGAAAAATACTTACAATTCATCAAGAAACAACCATGCAAACCCTAGTTGTAACACCTTCCTTCAAGAGAAACACCATAAAATGCCAAAAACATATTCCTTCAACAAGTACGCCCCACTAAATCAGCCAAATACCCAAGATAGGGCACAAATTTCAGACCTCCTTGTGGAGTGAATGAGATGATGATAAAAAAAAATGAAGGTAAAAATCCTCCATTTATAAAATATCATGACCTAATTTTACTTTTAGGTCATGTAAAAGGCTGACAAGGCCAAAATACCAAAATCATACTATTTTACATTTAATTGTCAAATTAAACCCCTAAATCAAGTTGAAAAGAGAGTAAAATCCCCTCTAAGGGAGACGTTGGCCCCTTTTAGGGCAGAGGGGGCATCCTAGAGCAAAATAGTAGCCCTCATTGGGCTTCTCCAACCTGCCACACATGCCATTGCTACCTAGTCTACCTCCCAAGACATCCATGATGTTGGGTGATGTCATGGTCAATATGGTGACGTCCTAGACCTCCCAAGTCCAACGTTCCATTGAGAAAGGGTCATCCCCCCTAGGTCAAGCTCTGGCGGGGTGCCTCTGGTGGAATGTCCTCTTCTCCTCTGGTGAAAAGCTCTGGATCCATCTCTATCATGTATATACCCCATGATGGGGTCTCATCATCCACCTTATGGGATCTTCAACCCCATGGTGGTCCAAACTAATCATCTCCCCATGTGTACCGGTCCAATATGGTACCTGTCTGTCGAGCATGGTCCTGCACATCAAAAGTTATGCCCTCCATGGGCTCATCAGTCGCAGGGATCATAGCAATGTCAATCACATTTCATCATCAATATTAATAAACATTTTCATAAAACCCCTAATATATCAATCAATAGATCAAAGACATTACACAAACCAACTATACAAGTCTGGGAAAAGGGCAAGGCATCCTATTAGGCTAGTGTCCACTGAATAAGGGAAGTTCCCAGAAAAGACCTCTTCCAATCCATGTAAGTGGATGAAGTGGTCAAGGGATGTCCAAGCAGGTGGGTGAAATGAAGGCCAAGGATACAAGATGTTACCTATGGGTGCCTTTGTAGAAGGCGAGTTGTACCTGTCATGGATGCAATTCTTTCCAATCCCATTCATGTCTTTTATTCTTTTTGTTATTTCATTTTGTATTTATTTTTTCTTTCTTTTTTCTCAAGAGATAATCAGGGGACACTTCCCTGGCATGGTGACCAGTGGTGACAGCGTTACCCACAAGAACTTTCACAGAAATGAGAAGGATGGATCGTGATGAGACCCCCTTTCCCTTGGCCATGCAACCAAAGGTCACTACCCTGGCGTGGTAACCAGCTGATGGAAATTTCATACTACTAGGTACCCATGGACCTAATAGGTTGGCTCGTGATGAGATCCCCTATCCTCTGGTTAGGTCTTGTTTTATTATTTTTTAGGGTCCCTCTTGTTTCTTTTTGAGAATCCCTTTATTGCTTTCTCAGGGATCCCTGGGTGAAGCATCTCAAGGTTTTATTCTTAGTCTTTTATCTTTTACTAGCTTTCTTTTACCTTCTAGGCCTTTAGCCCCTTCTTCCCACTAGATAAGGTGTAACCCTAAAAACGTCAACCCAGTTCCCAGACAAGTGGAATGGGACAAGTGAGATGGAAACAAGATGGAAAGGTGAAACTATGAAGGGAGCGGACGATGGCTTCTCAGAGACAACCCCAGTGGCTAACCAAAACCAATAGACACAGGCTTACTAAGACACCCTATCAATCCCCAAAACATGGTCAAGTGGGAAAGTGTAAGATCCAAGCAGTTGTTAGAAATAAAAGGAATCAGATGTATACATTCAATGGTTTTGATGATCAAAGTGACACATACCATGATACCTGAACTAATTACCTCATGAAGCAAGAACCCTGTCTGACACAGGACCAAGTTGATGGTGGTGGAGGTTGTTGCTGCTGATAGGATAAAGATGCTAGAAGAGAGAAAAGGTGGGCCCTCCAGGGCCATACTGAAGTCAATCCTACTCTCGATACTCCATGTCTAGGACCTGTGGGCCTCGAGACATGATCTCCTAGCTATCCCTAAAAGTGGGGGATAACATTTGGCTCCAACTCGGGGACATGTGCTCACCGTAGAGCGCATGAGAACCTCAGCATCTCTAGCATAGCCTACTGACCTGCTCAATCTCAATAGAAGCATCAGTAACAAAATGGGGTGGTAATGCCACTCGAGCATATATGGAATATATGTAGGACTGAAATTAAGCAATTATAACCAGTGAATCCAATCCAACAACATCCCACGATACCTGCCTCTGTGCTTCATCATAAACCAAAATAGTGATAAGTCAAGCGCAAAAATGTCATGAGTTAGAATATATATCACATCATCAGAGATCACAAAGTCTAACTCATGGAGGTGGGTGGGAGGGATAAAATCATGCCAAGTCAACTTGAAAGAAATGTACTCGATCCACTTCAGGAAATGGTCATGAAAAGTCAAAGGTTCAGAGAACTGACTTGAAAGGTCCGTAAACTGTCTACCTAGGACATCCTCATGCTTTGAAGTCAAGGAAGGGATCAACAAAGATCTAGCAGATGACTCACGAACTGTCAAGGAAAAGTTGAAAAAATGAGATAAAAACCTCAAACTTGTAGTACCCGACCAACCCTTGGATTCTAGGGTTTTCTTAAGAGGGAACTCAAAATACAAGATATACTTCCCAACTACACCTTCAATGAAAAAACAAGGTAAAGTAACAACGGGTGGCTGGAGCAAAAATTCATGAGAATCCTTCTTTAAGCAAACAATGTTCTTACTTCTATCAAAATCTGAGCACAATGGTGGTTGATAATCATTTTCATAGGATAAATCTAAGTGCTCAGAGGATTACTCATCAAATACCTCGAGGTAAAACCAAAAATCGTTAGGAAAATATGGTACTTGGTCAACTTTGGGTGTTTGGGGAGTGTCGATAAAAATATCATCTCCTCATTGCCACTGGTCAAGAGTAACTTGTTGTGATAATTTCAAAGGCAACACTTGGAGATGACTCTCTATGTCATATATGGGATCCATATCATAACCGACTTCATCCCACCTATGTCTCCCAACATGTATGAACTCATCAATGTTATCATCTATGTCATTATTGGTATCATAACACATAGAATTTGAAGCATTCTTGCTTATCTCCTCCTCATCTTCCCTATCACAAAGTATAGCATCATCAAAAACTAGGAGAGGAGGGAAACTTACTGTTTCTTCTTGTGCAGGAGCTTCGAGGACTTTGGTGTTTTTAGCATGCATTACGTTCTCATAGTCAAGAATCACCCCTTCATATTCAATTGTACATCAAGGAATTTTTCTCGAGGTTTCCATTTCTCCTTCATTTTCAGAATCAAGGAATGAGGTGTCATCGGGATCCTGAAATGGAAAACAACTAACCTCATCATCCTTTTGTTGTGCAGGAGAAACAGGCTCTTGGATGGCCTCATCAAAAGGAGGAGTGCAAGTTGATACTCCATCATTTTTCTTAGGATCCAACTCCTCAACTGTGTCTTCAACAATCCTATGTTGAATGATGGTTTGTTCCCCTTCTTCTTGGAAATCATCAATAAAGTTCTCACGGGTAAACAAACTTTCCATGTTAAGATTACCTAAGATAAAGAGGTATTTTATCCTAGATAAGGAGATGTTTTGTTCAATTCTTGTAGCCATGTTGTAAGCTTCATTGAGCGTCTTTGGGCCCCTTCTACTGAGGGGCAAATCTAGGTGTGCCAGGATCGCATGGGTATAGATATGGACAATGTACTTCTCTTTAGGATGATGGCTTCTAGGAATATGACATAGAGTGCCCTCAAACCTACTCAGGAAGTCAAATAGGGTTTCATTCTCAATTTTTTTTATATGATCGAATATTTTTATTAGTACTGAGATGTCTTTCAACTGAATACCCCATTTTCCAAGAAAGGTTTCTTCCAATTGATCCATAGTTGTGATGCTAGCATCGAGGAGATCATCATGCCACTTTTAAGCATTCCCATGAAGAGTGGTGGGAAAAATTTTCATCACTACATCTTCTTCATCATCATTGACAGGATGGAGTCCAAAATAAGAATAAAAATCATTCATATGGAAGTCATCTCTTTCCCCATCGCTACTAATGAATCTAGGAAGCCGTTCTCTTTTTATCGGGGGCATTTGTCGTGGATATCCTGGGATTTTGCTCATGTCTAAAGGCTTGTAATTCTCGGGATCCCATTGTGAAGTCATTTTTAGCTTCTTCATTAGTGAAGTCGCCAGATAGTTTTCTTGAAACTATCAAAAGATAAGGGAAAACACCCAGAGTGGATTCGCCAGGTAAGCTTGTAAGATAAAACTCTAGAGGCAAGACTTACCGAAAAGTGTCGTCTTGAGGAGAGTTGACTTAGTGTTCCCCGAAAACGACGCCAAAATGTTATCACCACCAAACAGATAGTCTAACCAAAGGCCAATTTAAGGTAAACCCCCAAAGAAGTACACATGCTTGGAACAAAGAAACAACAAACTAATGTATACAAACTATATCTCAATGGGGTTAGTACTTCATATAGATGACTATCTGAATAACATATAAGCAATTGGCAATCAATGTTGACAAAGTCAATGTTTATCAATAGCAATGAAAGTTATAACACTTCACCAATAAATATTGGAACAATATGGCATTCAATGTAACCAATCAATACTTCATTCAATAAATGCCTTAAACATTACTCAATTGATCATAAAGAAAACACCTAGCTGCACTAATGATATAATAACAAAGGATGACAGCAGCACTTAGGGTTATTAGATTAGCTTAGGTTTAGGGTTAGTGGTTATATTTTTCAATTCAAATATTTTGAGAGTGTTGTAATCAAGTTTCACTTCAACATTGGAGGACTTTAGATCAGTGCCTTAGGGTTTATAGGAGTCAAAAGTGAAGGACGCAAAGGTTGAAGGAGTCAATGGCCAAGAACTAGAGGGAAGAGTTCTGAGGTGTTTCTATGGAAAGGCCTCAGAATCAAAACCCTAGGGGAGAGAGCCTCACTCCAGTGTTGCTATGGCAAGGCCTCATGCTCTCTCCTCCTTTCTTGGATGGAAAAATGGCTAGCATAAAAGATAAACTGAGATGGGATAGTTTGATAAGAAAAAGTGTTGCAGCAACAATGCTCCACTATCAAACCCTAGAAAAATTGGCCCTAAAGTGTAGAAACCCTAGGCTTCGGGACGTCTCCTTCTTCTCAACTTGTAAAGGTACAACCAGCAAAAGGGGAAGAAGAAATAGGAGTGTAGCTATGGCTAGGCTCTTTCTTCCTTCTTCAATGGCTGAAAATTTCTCTATCAGGGGACATGAGACAAGGACCTACTTGTGTGCTTGTCACCTAGGGTTTTGATTTAGCAATATTCATAAACATATGAAATAAATTAAACTACAACCATTCATTAATAAGTTTTGCAGAAAAATACTTACAATTCATCAAGAAATAACCATGCAAACCCTAGTTGTAACACCTTCCTTCAAGAGAAACACCATAAAATGCCAAAAAAGTCTTCCTTCAACAAGTGTGCCTCACTAAATCAGCCAAATACCCAAGATAGGGTGCAAATTTCAGACCTCCTTATGGAGTGAATGAGATGATGATCAAAAAATGAAGGTAAAAATCCTCCATTTATACAATATCATGACCTATTTTTACTTTTAGGTCATGTAAAAGGCCGACAAGGCCAAAATACCAAAATCATATTGTTTTACATTTAATTGTCAAATTAAAACCCTAAATCAAGCTTAAAAGAGAGTAAACTCCCTTCCAAGGAAGGCGTTATCCCCTTTTAGGGAAGATGGGGCATCCTGGAGAAAAACGTTAGCCCTCATTGGGCTTCTCCAACCTGCCACATGTACCACTGCTACCTAGTCTGCCTCCCAAGACGTCCATGATGTTGGGTGATGTCATGGTCAATATGGTGACATCCTAGACCTCCCAAGGCCAACGTTCCACTGAGAAAGGGTCATCCCCCATAGGTCAAGCTCTTCTAGGGTACCTCTGGCAGAACGTCCTCTTCTCCTTTGGTGCAAAGCTTTGGATCCATCTCAATCTTGTATCTACCCCCTGATGGAGTCTCAACATCCACCTGATGGGATCTTCAACCCCACGGAGGTCTAAACTAATCATCTCCCCATGTGTATCGGTCCAATATGGTATCTGTCCATCGAGCATTGTCCTGCACATCAAAAGCTACGCCCTCCATGAGCTCATCAGTCACAGGGATCATAGCAATGTCAATCACATTTCATCATCAATATTAATAAACATATTCATAAAACCCCTAATAGATCAATCAATAGATCAAATACGTTACACAAACCTACTATACAAGTCTGGGAAAAGGGCAAGGCATCATATTGGGCTAGTGTCCACTGAATAAGGGAAGTTCCCGGAAAAGACCTCTTCCAAGCCATGTAAGTGGATGAAGTGGTCAAGGGATGTCCAAGTAGGTGGGTGCAATGAAGGCCAAGGATGCAAGATGTTGCATGTGGGTTCCTTTGTAGAAGTTGAGTTGTACCTGTCATGGATGCAATTCTTTCCAAGCCCATTCATGCCTTTTATTCTTTTTGTTATTTCATTTTTTATTTCTTTTTTCTTTCTTTTTGCTCAAGAGATAATCAAGGGACACTGCCCTGGCGTGGTGACTAGTGGTGACAACATTACCCACAAGAAATTTCATGGAAATGAGAAGGCTGGATCATGATGAGACCCCCTTTCCCTTGGCCATGCAACCAAAGGTCACTTCCCTAGTGTGGTAACTAGTTGATGGCAATGTCATACTACTAGGTACCCATGGACCTAATAGGTTGGCTCGTGATGAGACCCCCTATCCTCTGGTTAGGTCTTTTTTAATCATTTTTTAGGGTCTCTCTTGTTTCTTGTTGAGAATCCCTTTATTTCTTTATCAGGGATCCCTGGGTGAATCATCTCAAGGTTTTAATCTCAGGATTTTATCTTTTACAAGCTTGCTTTTACTTTCTAGGCCTTTAGCCCCTTCTTCCCACTAGATAAGGTGCAACCCTAAAAAGGTCAACCCAGTGCCTGGACAAGTGGAATGGGACAGGTGAGTGGGAAATAAGATGGAAAAGTGAAACTGTGAAGGGAGCGGACGATGGCTTCTTAGAGACAACCCTAGTGGCTAAACAAAAACAACAGACACAGGTTTACTAAGACACCCTTTCAATCCCCAAAACATGATCAAGTGGGCAAGTGTAAGATCTGAGCAATTGTTAGAAATAAAATGAATCATATGTATAAATTCAATGGTTTTGATGATCAAAGTGACACATACCATGATACCTGAACTAATTACCTCATGAAGCAAGAACCCTCTCTAACACAGGACCAAGCCGATGGTGGTGGAGGTTGTTGTTGCTAAAAGGATAAATATGCTGGAAGAGAGAAAAGGTGGGCCCTCTAGGGCCATGCTGAAGTCAATACTTCTCTCAGTACTCCATGTCTAGGACCTATAGGCCTCAAGACATTATCTACTAGTTATCCTTGAAAGTGGGGGATAACACTAACCACTAGCCTTCTTTGTTGTTTTCTTCGAGGGAGTATGGGAGCTAAGGACAACGCACTGATCTGTCGGGCGTAGGCTCTTGTGATACTCCTGAATTGATTTACTTCCTCATGAGGAAGGGCGTAAGGTATTTCAGGGTGAAAAGGTTCTTCCTCTGGCTGGGGTGAGTCACCCTCTTTGGGAGTACTCAACATGTGTGGGTTGTCTTGTGACTGATTAGCCATGAATGTGGGATGTTACGAATCTGTAGGTTGTTTGAAATGATATATAAAATATATATTCAGTCGTTCATTATCAGTCCCTCCTTCTAGCACCAATTTTGTTGATGGGTCTTAAATCCCTTGATTCAATAGAAGGAACCAAAACCACCTCTGAGGCCCAATTAGACTCTGTTTAAATATGGAATGGTTCTCCACATCCTGTGATTCGACCAAATTATCGATGGGCTTTATGTTTTCTTGTGAAGGCTCTTCCTTCAGTTAGGACTATTCTCTTCTGTATTTTCTCTTGGGTGGGACTGGTATGAGAGATGAAAGCCAGTATAAACCAACTTCACAACAAACAAGATTAAGTTTTAACTACTAGGGAAGAGGTTGATCTTGGGATAACCCGATTCTCAAACATGCAGACAATGATTCTATACCACAGGCCTAGTACTAATAAATCAACCATGTGAGCATCCAATTACTGTCTGAGAAACTAATTATTAGAAAGAAAGAACATATGTAATAAGATAATGGCAAGAAAAATAATTCATCTACCATGACCATTCATCACATAATAACACAACGATTCATTTTCATCATTAAAGACAAGAACATTAAAACATTGCACCAAATAACTTGAAAATAGAATTATTTTTTCTTACTCATTACTGCATCATTCATGAAACAGGATAGGAAGTAGTTCTTCTCCAAGTTCAATAACATGAATTTGATGAAAATAGTTTGTCTTTGGTCCAGAAGGACTTCTCAATTCATAGCAGCTTCAAAATAATTTTTAACAACCAAAAAGAAAGAATT
>SNQJ01S0155640.1:1057-22414 GCA_010110895.2 Picea sitchensis | reverse complement strand
GCCAATAAAATTTACGCTTTAAACTAAAATTGATTAGTCACGATTTTATTTTTAGGGTGCACAAACTAGCCTAGGATTTAGTGCCTTGGAATAGGATCTTGTGAGTAAACTTCTCCAAGGAAATTAAATCAACATATGTGTCTGAGACATAGATTTGATAATTCCATTGTATAATTGGTAATATCAGGAGGCTCCACTCACACTGGAGTTAATCACAAGGTCGCACAAACTTAGTTGAAGGGATAACCCCTAGATACTCACCTAGCGTAAGAGATATTTCTGTGGATTTATTCGTATTTGGGGATCTTGCTAGTGCCCATACCTCTATGAGAGGTGGTACTTTCAAGGTTTCAGGCTTTGCTAACCTGCCCATACGGTGATCCAGACTTACGAATGCTCGCTTGTGCATTTTTTATACAGTGGTTTATTTGTTTCTTGATTTAGGTATCTCATAGGTTACTTGCAAGGGTTATTCTGCTTGTATCCCGAGTCATATAGGGGTCGAACAACACACAACCTTTACAGAGGATTACCTCTCCAGGGGGATTTGACCGACTGGTTGTTAAGCCTATGAGGGCCCTTATAACTGATTTTGTTACCTCCAAACTTTAGCGGGGAGTCTCAGGTCCCTCTTGGACAATACATACCTTCTTTAGCGAGGGAGGTGAGTCAACCACTTTAGCCCGTTTGCATGCATATTGGTTGTTTGAATTTTTGGTATTCTCTTTGACTACTAGTTGGCCTTAGGATATATTTTTATTCGTTGGAGAGTCATAACTCGTCATGGAGTCGGACCAGCTTCCTCACAGGTCGATTTGGTTGTTACAGTTACCACCAATTTTCGAGTTTTTTCCTTCTAAAAGGCATAGAGTTATCAGGAGTGGTACACACACATCCACTTTTTAGACTTGTGGTTCCACAAGGATGAGTACCGAGTCTAGTATTCAAAACACTGGAAGTTCTTCAAATCCCAATCCTACTATAGTTAATGGCACCCCTTAAACACCTACAACTGCTATAGTTGCAGTGCCAAAAACTTATACCGGTACTATGGCTTGGCCTGTAGTTAATGCTTCCTCTCTTGCATCAAACCCTTTTGGGGGTTTCGATCACTAGTCGAGTTACAATGTTCAGACCATCCCTATGGATTCTATTCAATTTTATTATGCTATGCCCAACTTCACTTTGAAATTTTCGACTGTCATCCCAACTGTTGGCCCTAACACTAGCTTTGGACTTGGGGGCACTACACCTCCTTACACTACTTTCACATTTGGTGGTTCTCATATACCCCAAACGAATCCCAATGTGGGAAGTGCCCCTATTCTTAACCTCGAGTCTAACCCTTCTACGACTGGATGGAACAACCCAATTGGCAGACAAGTTATGCCCTATATCCCTATCCTCTTGGTGCCGATTCCAGCCAATACTCTTGGCATCATGAATCCTCTTCAATCCTCCAGGTTCTCACCTAGAGGAGGTCAGTATTACACTTTGGGCACTCTGCAACCTAGATTTAATCCAGTTGGGGGCAATTTTAACAACCCTAAGTTTGGATATAATCCAACTGGGGGAAACTTTAATAACCCTTATCAAAACATTCCTGCTGGAATGATCCCCAATCCATCTTTTACAAATCATCCCAGAGGAGGGTATTTTAATCCCGGAAAAGGTTTTGGTCCTTATGAGAATCCTGGATGGAATTCAGTTACTAACACACAATCTTTTGCAGGAGGATTGGGCCAGGTGTCCCAACCCCATATTCCCTTTCTGGCCACGCTTAATTTTCCATATTTGTCTAAACTAATGAATGACCCAGTGAGTCATGATCCCACATGGCCCCCTGTCCCTACCAAACTTCCGTCAGACATTCCAAAGTTTGAGGGTAAGAATGGCAAGGACCCTGGTGACCACATCACTACGTTTCACCTTTGGTGCTCATAGAATTCTCTAAATCATGATTCTATTAGATTGTGATTGTTTCAGCGCACTCTCATTGGAGTCACATCACAATGGTACATTGAGATACCTAGGGGTACATATGGATCTTTTCATCAGTTGGTGCTAACCTTTATCAACCACTTTCAACTACCCATTCGTTATGATGTTGGCCTTGAAATTTTGTCAACTTTACACTAGGGTATCGACACTCACATATCAGACCATATCTAAGAATGGTGTAGGTGAAGGCAGTTGGTTAAGACTCCTATACCCCCATCCTTTCTTCTAGGATGGTTCCTAAAGTATTTACATGCTCCTATTTCAAAGGACATTGCTACTTCTAGGATCTTCAACGAGGAAGAAGATATCTTTAGAGCCCAACAACTTGATTTGATATATGCTCAATTTGGGATATTATACCACCTTCTTCCAGATGCACCGCAGACAAATAATGATCCTAGACAAACACCAGGACCTCATGCCAATGGCATTGTATAATCCTCCAATGTAAATTCCACAGACTCAACAACGAAGTCTGTTGGAGGGCCAGCCTCATCTGGATCCTCCAAACCCACCCAATTGGAGGATGTACATTCCATGTAATCGTCGAAGAACCCAAATGGTGACCAACAACCATATGGGAATAAAAGGAAAGGTCAAAATAACTATAAGGGTGGGAAGAATAATAATAAACCCAAGGACAAAGATAATAATTTGAAATAGACTGATAATGTTGGAGAGGGAAAGAAAGAGAAATGTAATGTGAAGTTTCCTTGTAAAATTTGTACCGATGACCACCTTACACACTTATGCCCCAAACTTGCGGAGGCTGCAAGGATTTTAAATCTACCACTCGCTATGCTGAAAAACCCATTCCCACACAACCAACACTTAGGCTTGAGTTCTTCGAACATCGAAAATGAGTCCAGTGGAAGTCAAAACCCATCGTCACAAGATGGCAATTGTGTTTGCATCAATATGGTCGATGCGAAAATTGATATAGCCACCTGCTCTCGAGATTATAGCTCTTCAAAATCTAGTACTAGCCTAGAAGCTCCTCCTCCACCCCTAGAGACGAACTTATAGATCGAGAGACCAAAGTCACTGCCTTGTATTCCGAAAGGAGTACTCAAGCGCTCTACCCACAACCCTAATTCTAGAGCCGCCTAGAACTACTCTATTGTTGAGGATTTCGGCCAATCCCCTTGTGCGATGTCGGATTTGGAGGTACTCTAGATGTGTCCATCATAGAGGAATTCCTTACTCTATGACTTAGGAGCTCTAGAACCTTATGGCTCGAAAGTTATCAAGTTTAATGTCACAGACGTGAAGCCTCTCTTACCCTATGATGTGGATTTTCAAATCCATGTAGAGTATTCCAAGTATGCTATCAAACGATCTTTCATTGATGAAGGTGATGCCACTTGTGTGATGTCCCTGTTCTGTTGGAAAGATATCAGTTCTCCGACCCTTTCCAAGTCATCGAACATGTTGACTACATTTGACGGTCATTTCTTCCCCCCTCATGGTATTCTCCCCACCTTTCCGGTCCATCTAGGTGGTAAGATGATAGAGGTGGAAGTAGAGGTAGTTGATGCACCTCTCGATTATAACTTGTTAGCAGGTTGCAATTGGACCTATGCTATGGTTGCTATCATATCGTATTTTTTCCGTATACTTTGTTTTCCTCATCAGGGGGAGATCGTGATGATATACCAAATATCCTTTTCATACTCTAGTCCTAACACATTTGTTGGACTGTCGATCCCTGTGATCGACAATTCTCAGCCGGTAATTGAGAATGTCAGTGTCCAAATGTATTCTTACCTCATGGGTACTTTTGACTTCTCGGCACTGATTCATCACGTTTACGATGTGTCTAGAAGGCCTACTTCAACTGAAAGTTCCATACCTTTATGCACTTCCTATTTTAGTGATCCATGGACCCTACCTTCTCCGAATTCATCGGGTGAAGGACAGTTGCACACTATCATTGATATGCCACTATTGGCAATGGAGATTGTGTATCAATTCATTCTTGACTCCTCCATCGATCCCGATCCTGTTACCTCGAAGACAGACGAGGAGGATCCAGTTCTTAGGCTTGTATGGGCCACCTCGTTATCTTGTTCACATGATTTATTAGGTCAGACTTTTCCTTGGGATGAAGTCATCCTTGAATCCATGAATGGTTCCGAGAGACCTTGGGATGACATGCATCATCGATCTTATTTTCTCCTGAGTCTTGAAAGAATCGAGCAAGATGATTTTCGATATACCTTGAGTGAGATAGTCGATCATGTCGTAGTTCCACTTGATACACACAACATTTATGCCAAAGGAAATATGGCGAGTATTTCTCCTACCGTCCCAATCGATATCTCTCGTACCCCTGGCAAGATTGAGAACTTAAATATAGGTGCGGATTGTTCGCCAGAAGAGATTCTGATCTACACCAACCTCTTCAAATAATTTTGAGATGTATTTGCTTGGTCATATGAAGAGATACCAGGGATCGACCCTCATATTGTCAAACATGAGATTAGGAATTATCCGAATGCTAAACCTGTTTGACAATGTCTTGGAGTTGTTAATCCTAGGAAGGCCCCCGCTATTAAGGAAGAGGTGGAGAAGCTACTTAATGTTGGCTTCATTTACTTGGTTCCCTTAACCGAATGGGTATCCAACCTCGTTCCTGTGAATAAAAAGAAAGGAACCATCCATGTGTGTATGGCCTTTCACGACCTGAACAAGGATTGTCCTAAGGATAACTTCCCCAGGCCATTCATTAATCATATTCTCGATGAGTGTGCAGGAAGAGAAATATTTTCCTTTATGGACGGACTTTCAGGATATAACCAAAACCAGATCAAACTGAAGGACCAACAAAAGAAAACACTTATATGTCCTTGGGGTACTTTTGCATACCGGAAAATGCCTTTTGGCCTGAAAAATGCCAGAGCAACCTTCCAACATGCCATGAATTTTGATTTTCATGATCTCAAGCACATAGTCGAATCTTACCTCGATGATATTGCTTCTCACTCTTGCACAAGAGTGGATCATGTTACACACCTTCGGATGGTTTTTGAAAGATGTCGTTACTATAGAATCTAGTTAAACCCCCACAAATGAATCTTTTGCGTCAAGGATGGCCATCTCTTAGGATTCCTAGTTTCTGAGATCGGGATCATGGTAGATCCTCTTAAGGTTGAGGCAATACGTCAATTTCCTTCCCTGCGCATGATTAGACAACTTCAAGGTTTACAGGGGAAAGCTAACTTTATGCGTAAGTTTATAGTTAATTATGTCAATATCACTAAGGGTTTCATGCACCTATTGAATAAAGACACTCTTTTTATCTGGGATGAGCGATCCCAAGTGTCTTTTGACACTTTAAAGAAAGCCTTAGTATCGGCCCCTCTGCTGAAATCTCTTGATTACAGTAGAGATTACTTGTTGTATATTTCTGCGTCTAAAGAGACGATTGGTATGGTTCTAGTTTAGGAGGATGATGAGCTCCATGAGGTCGTCATATACTATCTTAGTCAAAATTTAGTTGGTCCTGAGCGTAATTACTCTCACATTGAAAATCTAGCTTTGGTTTCCGCTCATGTAGTCCAACATTTACAACACTATATATTTCTTTGGAAAACTACTATGGTTTATGATGTCAATCTGTTTCAATACGTCCTCACTAGGCATATCATAAGCAGGAAATATAATAAATGGATTGTCATCTTACAAGAATTTGATCTCGACTTTGCTTCAACCAAGTCCAAAAAATCACTAGTTTATGCAGATTTAATATCCAACATTCCACGATTAGATGAGGATGTTAGCCATGTCGATTCATTTGTAGATGAACACATTTTCCTTGTCTCATCATCCGACCTCTAGTATGGAGACATTGTTTTATATCTCCAAACCTTGAAGTTTTCTCATCATCTCTCGCGAGATGATCAACGACATGTTAGATACCAAGCCAAAACATATGCCATCATCAGTGACATTCTGTATCACTGAGGAATAGATAATATCTTATGTTGCTTCCTAAATCACAAGGAAGTCAAGTCAGTCCTGCATGATTGCCACAAAGGGGCTTGTGGTGGTCATCTATCTGGGCTTGTGACAGCCCAAAACATCCTTATGGCCCACCATCTTTAAAGATTGCATTGAAGAGGTTAAGAAGTGTCACCCCTACCAGGAATTCACTCGAAAAATGCGCTCGCACCCAGGCCCCCTTCACCCAGTCATTACCATCGGTCCCTTCACCAAGTGGGGGGTAGATTTCGTTGATTGCAACCCAAATTTGGTTGGGGGGCATCAACACATTATCGTGGTTGTCAACTACTTTACCAAGTGGGTTGAATCCATGCCTACCATAAAATCCGATGGGAAGACTGCAACCTTCTTCGTGTTCAACCAAATTATCGCTCGGTTCGGTATCCCGAGTGAGATTGTCACTGATCATGGCAGTCACTTTTAGAATGAAATGATCGTAGAACTAGAATCCAAGTTGGGGTTTATACATGGTCACTCATCTCCTTATTACGCCCTAGAAAATGGGCAAGTAGAGGCCATTAACTAGTCTCTAAAGACTATTTTGCAAAAAACTATCAGCCGAAGTAATTCTGATTGGCACATCATGCTATATCCCGCGCTTTGGGCATACCAAACCTCGATCAAGTCTGCCACCGGTTTTTCCCCTTTTCAATTAGTACATGGTCTAGATTCAATACTTCCTATTGAATGCGAAATCCTTTCTCTCAAATTGGCAGTCGATCTCCTACCTGACACTTCGGATTTAGAGAGATGCCTCCTACACCTAGAGAGTCTTGATGAGTAGTGTCAAGACGCCTTTACGGCTATCGAGGAAAATAAGAAACGTGTCAAGGTTTAGTATGACAAGTCTGTCGATCCCCAGTTGTATGTTGAGGGTGACTTGGTCCTCTTGTATGACCAAGCCAAAGAACCACTAGGGGCAGGCAATTTTAAACCCATGTGGCATGGTCCTTATATCGTGCGACATGTTCTAGAAAAAGGAGCCTACGAGTTGGAATATTATTAAGGGGATAAAATGGTCAAGCCCAGAAATGGGCTCTACTTGAAAAGGTTTTATGCTTGAGGCCTAGGCTTGGGCGAAACCATTTATATTTTAATGTAAATTTGGTGTATATACATCTTTTTCCCCTTTCTCTTTTTGTCTTTGGCTTTATTATCGAGTTTTCCCTTTTGGTTGGCAGATGTCAATGGAGTCTTAGGTATATCTAGGATTCGTAGATGGATCCAATCATCATACACAGAACTTGGCTTCCACCGCTTGGGTGATTTACTCACCTGAGCGTCTGCTAGTGTCTTTAGGTGGCATATGTCTAGGGCCATCCACGAATAATGTGGCCGAATATAGTGCCATCATAGAAATTTTGCGCGATGCCATATCACATGGTATTCACTCTCTAGAGGTTCGCCTGGATTCTCAATTAGTGGTATGTCAGTTGAAAGGTCGTTACCGTGTGCGTGATCCTATGTTACTCTGTCGATTCCTACAGGTACATCTTTTAGAACGACAATTTGATTTTATTACATATTTTCACATCCCTATAAGTTCTAATTATGTATCTGATGCCTACGCTAATTATGTTTTATATTGGTATTTGTCACATTAATCAAGTAAAGAAAACCATTAAATCAATGTACACATTGTAATATATGAGTAAAGCCGAAGATCCCTCTTTATATATTTCAAAAATATATGGTGTTTATATTACAAAATTGGGGCTAAAACCCTCAAAATACATATACAATCGATATACATATCCCATGACATCTACGCCTATGGAGTTGGATGCGTATCATGATAGAAAACCATGGCATTTGTGAGATGCCGGAAGATTCGTACCCATGATCTAGGTACACCAACAACCTGTCGCTGCATGGCTTCAGGTAGATCCTCTACCTGAACCATAGGAATCCTCCGTGTCAGACGAGACAAGTTTCCCTGCACCTTTTGTAGGAATCTCTTTGCTTCTCCTCCCACTGCCTCATCTCCTTGATGCCTTTGTCTATGTAGTAAGAATCCCTCTAGCCATTGTGAACCCACATCTACAATCACAAGTATCTAGTTAATATTCAAACACCATCCAAAAATATTTTTGTTTCCTTAAATACAAAAAAATGAAATATGTAAAAACGTTTTACCTATGGTGCCATAAGCGGCCCCTGGTGGAAGTGGCATATATATGTCTCCTATGAAATCAATCCCTGCATAGGGATAGTTTTCTAGAGAAATGATTTGTCTCTACCACCAAAATAAAAAATCATCGTTGTAGGGTGTCGACACCCTACTCCCCCCTTTCGTTTCATGAATTCGATCCACCGCACCATAGTTGGATCACGTGGTCCCCTAGGAAGGATCTCCACTCTAGGTCCCAGACCTGGGACCCACTAGAAAAATAAGCTGCAAAGGATAGAGGCAAGCCCGAAGTTTCGCTTACCCCCCTACTTGCACTCTGTCAAATGACCTTTCATATTGGTCAGCAGTGAGGTACACCAATTGTAGACAGTGGGCCTCGCACACTCTGGTGCATAAAACATAAGTGGTCTCGATGCTTGATGCAGTGAGGTTGATCCTATGATCCTTGTAAGCACGAGAACAATAATATTCAAGATGAGGTTACCTATAGCCTGGATGGGGATTTGAATTCCCACCATGGGAGTCCCTGAAACACAATGGGCTTCGATATACTCCTCGACCTTCATCCCACTCCCTGCCTCGCGTGACTTGAGGTCCACAACCTATCCTCAGCATGAAAGTCTGGTCAAGAAGTAGATGTCCTCTACTTCGATCCTTAATGGTTGTCCATCAAGGATAAAGCTCTCGCAATCAAGATCCCAATAGCCCACCAGCATCTCCAACAACCTCACTTGGGCCCTCATTCCTTTGAGAGCCCAAAACTTGTACAAACCACATATTTTTAGAGCCGCTTGAGCCACTGCATCTCAATCCACTGCTGCATCTACCTCCTCATGCTCTCACTCTCTCCATTCCAACACCATCCTCCAAAAAACAAATCATTTTTGAGTTAGAAACCCTTCTTTTTTTCCATTTGCGTACGTATACGTGGTTTATCCAAAAATAGTTGTGGGTAGGGCCTGATATACACCCCCTGTGGTTCATACAGGGGCATATATCTAGTAGTATATGTGACCTATTTAGAGAAACCCACATATACCAAAAACTCCAAATTGCGCCCTCAAAAACTAAAAAAATAGAGCCTAATTCAAAAATGTAAATCATTGAATTTGAAGAAGGTGGGATGATTTGTTACGTGATCCCGACAATTTGTGATTCCATTGCCTATCACTCTTGCAATGGCCATTTGAATCCTGGAGGTTTTTTAGTCCAAATTGAACTATTTAGGTAAAAATGAAAATGATATAGTATTTTTTTATTTCATTACTATTTTTAAGTTATTTTTACCCACTTGATATAGTTTTACGCTATTGTTTTACCTAACGGACTAATTCAAGAATGGTTTTAAGATGGTTTTTGTATTTTTGACTCAATTTTCTTGCGGATTTGAATGTCATAGTTGGTCATTCGTCTCCTCGGGAAAGTATATTCATAGCCTAGCATATAGGATAGGTATCTACTCCATCGTGCATTTTTTCATTATCCTTCAACTATCGCTTTTTACGCCTTAGGTAAGAACCCATTTATTGCAACGCATAACCCCCAATATACTATTAATAGCATCGTTAATAAATGATATAGACTTACCAAACATGGGTACCCTAGTTTGAACCTCTTTGTCATTTGGTGCCATGCTGAGTTTTTCCTTAGGACCGGGAGTCCATTATAATTAAATACATGACTGTTTGATGAGCCTCATTTCTCATTCATGCACATGCAACCTTATTACCCACAGACTCCCAAAAACGAGTCTTAGTTAAGCTCTTTTCCAACTCGTCCAAAAACTAAAAAGATTGTCGAGTGATTTGTCCCTTTCACGCTCGTTAAATTTGGATTTGAAAGGTCATGAATCTTAGTTAATCTCTATTCTGACTCACTACCAAAAATTGAAAATATTTCTGAGTGAACTTGTCTTTTTCACACTCGTAAATTGGATTTGAGAAGATGTCTATTTGGTACAAGTTTACCCCATTTTCACACCAAGTAGACTAAAAGATATAAAAAAGGACATTTTTTGGCCTTAAGTTGTGATTGCATCTCATGCCCTCGCTTGCAGTATTAAGCCTTTAGCCGATTCTAGCTTTGCATTATAAACCGTTTCCTAAGTATTTTTCATCCTCAACCAAGCAGAGCCTTGTTTATATCCTTTGTAATTTTACACCCTATACCATGGAGTGAACATCACCCTGAGTGTCCATATCCCACATGCATTTCCTTGCATTAATCATAGGTATGTTCCACTACTGGAACTAGTTTTTCTTACTTGCGACACTCGTTCTGTCCTCTATATCATAGCATTCATTTGTTATGAAAAAAAAAAAATGGCAGGCGGGAAGGGAGTACTATATTGTAATTGGCAGTAGTCGTGTCACCTTTGAACAGAGCACAAAGTTATTGAGTTCTTGTGTCATCATAATTTTGGGTTTAGCATGGCCTTAGGAAGCTGATCTCGCTACATAGCTTTCTCTACCAACGGGTTACTCTTCCAGTCCCTATAGATAACATTATCGATGCCTCTTTCATATAATTATCACATCATTAAGTCTATGCTATCGGAGTCCACCATATGTCTCATGCTCTTGTTCAAAGGAAGTCTATCAACTTGTTTCAGCCACTCCTAAGAAATATTGACTTTGCATGTCATCCATACCCTCATTTTGTCTTAGAATCACATCATACTTTGGTCTTATCATGCACCCTGGCCCTAATTTCATCATTGGTAAGTCACCTTGAACCCAACAATCGACGTTTCATCATTGGTCGTTGACTGGGTGGTTTCCCTTGTGTTCAACGGCAAGAAATCTATTCACACTTTGGGATTCATGCAGTGTCTTGGATGCCATTAGCCTTATTGGTGGTTTCCTCGCCTTTATCAACATTTTTTCATCATTGGTTGCTATTCAGAGGGTCCTTGTCGTGTACCGCTTTCATTTGGAACACAAGAACGATGCACAGGGTCATTGGTTCATGAACATGTTCTTCGTCCGATCTCCACCAAATCATGAAGCTCCTACTTTGTTCCTCATGCTGACTAATGAGATATGCCTTAATGCTCTCCTTTTAGCAGGTCTCTTTCCATCGACTACAGCTCATTTATTCTGGATATGGGACCTAGAGTTTTATGAGTACCTTGAGGCTTGCATTCACTAGTGGCAGGATCTCTCACCATTGACAGATGGGAATACATCAATGTCTCCTGATCAATACATTTCTCAAGTGTTCGACATCGAATCCTTTTTCACACTTGTAGGAATGTACTCGGTGCCTTGATACCTACTTTCATTATTGGTAGGTTGTCTCACGTTTCTTAACGGTATACCTCAATGACCAGTAATCAAACGATGTCTCATCGTGTTCGACCTCAACTCCTTTATTCACATGATGTAGACTTGCACCTTTGGCGGATAGTATAGAAGAATTGAAGACATCACTATGTGGCTACAGCTTTCCTGAGCTGTTGCTTCCCCTTCATTGGACCAATACCTATTTGACTTCAATGATCATGGGAGATCAGATTGTACTTCATGGTATACAAATATCGTCAGATTGATTTTGAGACTAGTTTCACTGGGCCTCGTTCGTTACTATGATATTTTTTGACATGTAACCGCATTTGTATTTTCCTATTCATGTCCATGAACACTTTTTTGGTATATTTTCCACATGGATATGCATTGTATTCTTGGCAACCATGTATGCAAATTCAGTACATAATGTAACGAGCAATTGAGTTCGTCTAGCTAGTTCTCTACCAGTCCACTTCTGGGTTATTTATAATGTATTTCATCCATCGCAGATGCTCCTCTGATCTCACACATTAGGGGGCATCTGTTATAGCAAGATTTGCCTCACCATTGCTATCTTGCACAAAGGGCCTTTTTCCATTTCCCTATGCAGACTTATCATCCCTTTTTGATGAATCTAGAGCTAAAAATATACATTTTTCCACATATACGCTCCCTATCAGTTATACAAGATGCGTATATGCTTGTTGATCCACTACAACTCGTGTATATCGGGATTTGTGCCAGAAAACACAAAATGAGGTTAGGTTTCCATGTCACGATAAAATATCTTTGATCCTTGGCCTTCCATATACTGGAAACATTCTGACTCGGCCCTTCAGTTACATTCTGAAGGATATAAGAGCACAATCTCGAGCTATGGAAAAGAGGAGAAAGCATTCAACTTTGAGAGAAAAGTTACACTAGAGAAATTACTTCATATTGAGTCTGCATCCATTTGTCCCTCAAGTCTGAGCACAGTGTTTAGCCCCCAAGCTCTTTCCTTATTGTTGAGAGGACCTCATTGCCTCTTTCTTATGAGCTTTCCTTTGGTAGAGCATTGAAGTGGTGGAGACCCAGTTGAAAGGAACTCAGTTTCCTGGTTTCGAACCATGCTGACACAGAAGTCTGTAATGTTTTCACTTCTACTGATCAATTATTAATAGAAATACTCCTTTCCTGTCCTATTGTTATCTTACAAATATATGATTATTATCCATGGGCGTGTTTGTAATTTGTATTAATGGATTATTCTATTTGATGTGTTAACCCCTTTTATATCATCACTATGTACTTTCTCTACTTGTTTGTTGAGAACTTCTTGCAGGTATAAATCTTTGGGTCAAAGTGCTCAATGGTGGAACATCATCAAACGTTGGATCGAGGTAGGCCTCTTTCTTATATTGCACATTAGTCTATATAGCATATGTTGGAATTGAGTTGATTTATGAAATCATACATGTCTATTGTGGTTTACCCTTGGCCATAGAGAGTTTTTCCCTTGTAACAGGTTATAACCTGTCAACTCATATTTTTCTCCTTAGACGTGAAAAATCTTGCAAGATTTTCATAAAAACCTAGTTCAATTCAGGTTGCAAACCGACGCTTGAAACTTAACCACTAGCACTGCAAACCCCCTGTTTTATAGAGAGTTGCTTCAATTATTCTTGTCTGCAACCTCATCCTAGTTGGATTTATGTTCTTCTTTTCTCACCTCCTACTTGTATCCTTTTCATCCTCTAACTGTTGTTGTTCGTACAATTACAACTTAAGTGATGATTTTGGGTCTTGAGATAAATTTAACATCTTCATATGATTTCTCCAAGGTTACTTCATGTTTCAAGAGGTTTGTAGCAAGATATGGAATGTTTTTCCCAACTTCTTATGCAATTTTTTAAAGGTTGGAATCATTTTAGAGGTAAAAAGGAACCTACAGGAAAGTTCGCATTGTGTGTTGTCAAAGGCATTGCGAACTGGTAATTTGGGACAACTTGTAGAATTTTTCACACAATAGAGTCATTTTTGTATCATAAATTTTAAATGGTGATGTGGGTTCTTCTAAATTTTTTTGTGGAGGACCATGATTATGGAAATGAAATGATGGAAAAAAAAAGCATAACCCATTTTTTTAGTTGAAAGATAAAATTAAAACATCGGGTACAACAAGTTCGTAGCACAGGTGCTACAAACTCATTTCCTGTAGCAGCTTCTTATAAAGATTTTATCATAAGTCCCAAATGGTGATGTAGGTTATTCTAAAATGTTTTGTGGAGGAGCATGATTATGGCATTGACTGGATGACCAAAAATCCTTTAGACCCATTTTGGAATTTGAAAGATAAAATTAAAACACCAGGTACAACAAGTTTGTAGCACAGGCGCTACAAACCAAACAATTATTGGATATTCTCCTTGTTTGGAGGTTTCCACCCATAAAGGAGGGTTAGAATGACTTATAAAATATCATTTAGATGCTAAAGGACACCTACACCTAAGATTCATCTCCATTAAAACCTCATGCACTGAGTTGGAAACAAATTTATTACTGACTTCCAACAACTTCCTAAAATTTAGCAGTTTGTTGGATTTTTGTCTCTTTTCATGTTGCCACCTATCTCCAAGGACTAGAATCCAATGAAAGAGATGATATTCGACCTCCTAAGAATATTTCAGATGTTATTTTCTATTTAATTGAGGGAACTCTTGGAGGGGGTTAGAGAGGGTTGTATTTAGAGGCTTTTCTTTATGTTTTCATAAAACTTTGTAAATGATATGCATTGAAGATTCCAGATTCATAATCAATTGATGGCCAAATTTTCTATTTGATATCATATATTTTATTCTCTATGGTTTAGATGTCTATGGTGAATTTTTTGTTGTAGATGCTTGTTGGATTCATATCAGTGAATGATTGACTGTATGTATTAATGCAAGTACTTGTTCTGAACTTTTATTTTTTGGTTGAGAGGTTCTTAGCCAAGTGATATTTCTTCTAAGTATATGTTTTTGGTTACGTGAAGTAATTTAAATATATATACATTCCTTCACATGAAAATATTCTTGTGGATAGGTGAACTTCTTCTTGGATCTAGACCCATATAACCAAGACATAAAGGTGCTAACTTTGGTCACTGACATCCCTTTAAACCTAGCTAAACTAATATATAGAGAAGAGGAAGAAGATGTACCTTTTTATGATGTTTGTCCTCTCCCATTTCCAAGTTGAGCTCTCATCCACAAGCTCTTCAACAGGTCCTACAATCCAATCAAAGACAAAGCATGCTTTCTATTCTACTACGATTAGTTTGAAACTAGATCTATCCATTAAAGACAAGTTCATGTAGGCATACACAATCATGAAGGAAACAAGCCAAGCACATGTATTAATTAGAACTCAATAGATATACTTATAGACCTTTGATGCATATGTAGCAGCCTCACCAAGCTCTCCTTTTCCAACCCCTTGCTCAAATGATCCAAAACAAAATGACCATGCTTCACTGATTATCTGCCTTATGAGATCATAAGTTTGATGCCTTCAATTTCCTCTCTTCCTTATGAGATCATAAGTTTGGTATCTCTAAACTTCTCCATCTTATTTTCACCATGAGAAGGTCTCCTTATATAATCTTGGAGAGGCCCAAACACATTTGATATTCTTGGGATAGGTTGAGGATCTTTATCCATCATTTGTGGATCCTCCCTAAGATCCATCCTTGACCTCAGATTCAAATCCAACTGATTTTAGAGATAAGGGGGATCCTCCCCTGATTTTCTCAACAACATAGCGCTCCCCCAGAATGGTGCACAAAGTTCTACAATGCTCCCCCAAAGAAGGGAAAGGAGTGCTAGTGCTCCCTGCTAGTGGGTAGGGGAGTGTTGCCCAAGATTTGTTCAAAAAACCCTAGCACTCCCCCAAAAGGGTGTACAAATTGCTACAATTCTCCCCCAAAGAAGGTCAGGGAGCGCTAGCACTCCCTGTCAGTGGGTAGGGGATCATTTCCCTTCAAAATTAATTTTTAAGTGGTTTTCTAAAAGAAAAAGGTTTTGTACTCTTCATCAGATGATTTCTCCTTCTTTAACTAGCCTCTGAGGGTGTTTTCAAGTGTTCTTTGTGATGTCATTTGACACACGACATAGGAAATATGACTGTATGATGTTTGCGACACTTGTGGCCAAAATGAGACACTTGCGACACTTGTAATGATGACAATAGGTCATCATTGAAGTGATTAATGTTTATGTGTAACAGATTGCCCCCCAAAGTGCGAAGTTAGAAGATGGAAACTGATGACTGAATTAATTTGTAGACTTTTTCGAACAAGGGTATGGACTCGGAGAACCTAGTATAAGTTGCACACAACCATCAAACAAATATTATGATATGATTCAAACCCAGGGTAGGCATACTTATGCTTGGGTGACAAATACTTGCAAGGTATGGCTGCCATAAAATACACTGTGGATCCATAATTGTACAAATAAAAAGGTATAGCCACCAAAGATATAATGTGGATATATAATTCCATGACATGAACTAATCGTAGCCACAAAAATACATAGTGGATATACAATATGACAAGACATAGCCACAGACCAATACAAAGTGGATCTATGTAACAATATATGTGTCAATATTCAAAAGAAACTATGTCGCAACCTGGGAAAAGTGCATAACAGAGTGATTACTCAACACAGGGTCTTCCTACCAATCCTGATGTAGTATGAATCTAACCATGCGAATAGATGTCTTGATGTCGACCATGGAAGAAACCACTTGATTACTAATTGATGAGGTAAACCATTAACAAGTGTCATGGAAATCACCATTGATGACAATGATTCCCAAGGTACCCTAGTACATTCCAACAAATGTGAATAAATGAGTTGAAATCAAACATATGTGTAATCATTTAATCAGAGGTCAATGATGTAAACCCACTGTCGGAAGTGAGGAGGCATTCCATTGTGGCATGTAGGTCCCAAGGTACTAACTAGTTTCTGATTCTATTTCTCAGATAATGTGTTGAAGTTGATAGGAACTGACTCGTCAAAGGAGGGCCTTGATGTATCCCTCATCAATGATATGAAATTGACACAGAGATGTAAATTGGTGGATCAAATGAACATGGACTGACATGGGCATTGAAACAGGATATTTGTGATGGTTGACTCTCGAGGTAGATAGTTCCCTTGAACACTGAGGCACAACAACAGAAACATGACATGGACCAAGACATGATGATGCAATGGACACTGTGAATTTCGTAAGGTGACCCAAAGGAGTAAAGAAACTCAAAGGATTGGTTCAGTGCATAGGTTCAGCAGATTAAAATGTATGCAAAGACAAAGTGTCGTGTTCAAGGGCGACCGTAAGAGTGACTTGTGATGTTTTCAAAAACTTCTTGGCTTTCTTCCTTCAAATTTCCCCCCCATCCAGATAGACAAGTACCTATTTTTAATTTAGTGAGCTCAAGGAGGATAACACATGCTCGATATGACTCACTTTCGGTAAGTCCCTCTACCTTTTTTTAACAAACTAGAAGAAGTAAGGGTTTGGTCCCATATGGTCCCTTCAATGTATATAATGTTAATGAGTCCAGAGAAGGTAAACTCGGTGATTTTTCATGTTTAGAGAGTCTAAAAAGAACTTAAAGATGACTCCAGGGTTGTCCTTTTTCATAATGTTAGTCTCGCAAGGCTGAAAAAGAGATAAATTATCACTCGAAAGATGCCCTTTCAAACCTTTTAACTAGTGGGTAAGGAAGCAAGATCACTCGGGAATATTTTCATGTTTAAAGAGTTTGAAAAGAGCTCGAAGGAGACTCTCGGGGGTTCCTTTTTTGTATAACCTTTACGAGTCTAAAAAAGTGATAAAAGTCTACTCGGTTACATTCTCATGTATTTACGAGCACGAGAAAGAACAAAGACTAAGCTCGGTATTGGTTTCATTTTTTACACAATCTTGAAGCAAAATTAAACTATGCTTTTAAATTCCCAATGTAAATTCCGAAGGATGGGATACCCATGGATGGTTGGTACTCTGCCTCCATCTTGAAAATCTAGTGGCATAACTCCAAAATGATCATCAAAGGCTGGAGACATGCCCCCCCAAGTTTCAATTCATTCACCGACTTTGAGGTTGTCACAAATTTCTCTACTAGATGGAGAAAAAGGATATAGGTGGATGAAATGAAGGTTCAAATACAAGACCTAACGAAAGTCTCGACTCGACATCTATGAGATCTCTCGAAATACCCGAATGGACATGAGAGGTGATTGTTTCATTTTTTAACAAGCTTGAAACAAGAAAATAACTATGCTCAAGGTTTCGGGTTCAATCCCCATATTTATGTTTCATTTTTTAAAGAGCTTGCTACAATGATAAAAACTATGCTCAAGACCATTGTTTCATTTTTTAACGAGCTTGCCATAGATAAGAGAAAATATGCTCATATCTTCTGTTTCATTTTTTAACGAGCTTGCCACAAAGAAGTGAAACTATTCTCATAAGCTAGTTTCATTTTTAACGAGCTTGAAATAAGAAAACCATGCTCAAAGACTCTCTTCTTGATCATGGCTTCCATGAGGATACTGCTCTGGAAGGACACCATGTCAAAGGACAAAAATCGGTCATGGCCTCCAAGAGAGCTTCACTAGATGGGAGAACAACACTCTCAAAGGAACACATGTCGAGGGCCATGATAGGGGTAAGGAGATCAGGCTCCAAAAGCCCTACCGAAAAGATCACCATGTCAACTACTAGATCTAAGTCATCGGAATTTGAAGTCATGGGAGACAACGCCACATAATTTACCTGTGGTGGGGGTGATATTGTTTGCATATAAGAACCGTTTAGGGAGTTCATTGGGTTGGTAATCAAGTCAAGACCAACGCATGAAATTTGATCAATAACCACAATTCTTCCATCGTGAGGGAAAGATATCAAACGAAAAAAAGTGGACACAATATCTTTCATGGCATAGACAGAATCTTTCCCAAGGAGTAAATCAAAATCCAAGTGGTCGTGGACTACCATAACATCAATAAAGGCAGTTTTCCCTCCCAAAGTTATGGGAAAACGAGGAAGAACTCCTAAAGGATGACTGGTTCTTTTGTTAAAAGCGAACATAGTCTGGGTAACTAACACAAGCTGAGTATAACCCAAAGCTTTCCAAGCAAGAGAGGACAAAATACTAATGGATGAACCTTCATCTATCAATGCATGAGGAACGTCCCGACCACAAACATGTACTGTAATCTTGAAAGGAATGTGAGAGGGAAGATGAGGTCCAGTTAGAACAACCCAATCAAAAAGGATGGCCTCATTACTTGGAAGGGGTTTTGTGGGAGAAGGAGGAATGCCCCCCAGCATGGTAGATTCTGTATCAACGAGAAAAATATGGGAAGAATCGAGTTTACTCTCTAGCGGGAGAGTAGGATCGATTGATAACGACATCAAATCGACCACTTGGGTTGCTTTATCCAAGGGGAGAATGGGGTCAACAGGTGGAAATGGATCAATAGCTTGGGTTGCACTCTCTAATGGGAGAGAGGGATCAACTGAAGATGGGATAGGATCAACCACTTTATCAAATGGTTCAACTAAGGACGTGACCAAATTGACGACATGATCAATCAGACTGACTGATGAAGGGACCAGAGCAACCATTTTGGCACTCATTAGAGGAGGAGTGGGATTTAATGCATTGGCACTCTTCAGATGAAGGGTGGGACTGACCAATGACGGGACTGGACCAGTCACTTATGTTTCACTTTTCAGATGAAAAGTGGGGTTGATCGATGACGGAACTGGATCAACTACTTTGGTTAGTGGTTCAACTAAGGATGAAACTATATTGACCACCCGATCAACCAAACTAACTGGGGATGGAACCGGATTGAACATTCCATCAAGTAACGATGGGTTGGGGGAAATCTTATGATAACCAGTTGGGATTTGAATTCTTTACAAAAGAGAAGAAGCCTCGTCCATACGAGGACAAAGGTGAGAATAATGATGACCTTCGCATAACATACAAGGAAATGTGGCAGTTGTATTCTTCTTAATAACCTTAATGTCACTAGTTGACGAGGTGTCACCAGCATGTCGAGTAGAGGCCGATGACATGGATGACCACATTTCTAAGACCTTGGGAAGACGAGGGAAATCCCTCAGAAATTGGTTACCCTTACAAATACTGCAACGGAATTTGGGCTTTAGATTCTTCATTTTAATCTTGTTGACCTCATTAACACTCCCAATACTATTAACAGTAGTTGGTCAATTGGATCCAACATCTAATGTAGTTGGAGGCTTGGTCCTTTTTGGGTTCTTCTTCTTCTTCTCTTTCCATTTCTTCTTCCTCTTATCAACCTAGCTACTTGTTTTATATCTTTCACTAGGTGAAGAATGAGAAAGGGAAGGAGACTTAATGGGTGAAGAAGGCGAAAAGTCGACATGAGGTTGATGTGTGGGTGGTATACTTACATCTGAAGCACTAGGTGTAGCTGAAGCACTGGGAATATTCGAGATCACTGGAGTGGGGAACAACCAAACGGGTAATCTGATGGTGAGTCCCAGAAGACTCAGTGTGGCAATGTATGGAGGAACAATGTTTCCAAAAGAAGGAAAGGTGAAAGGTTCCCTGGGACAAGGGGTTCCTCCATTGGTACTCCTAGGAGTTGATGCCATTAACACTGACTTGACCTAAGGTCCACTAAGTAAAACAAGAAACACACACTATGAATCTAAGTAGCAAACAATCAAACAAAACTTCCCACAATGAAACCATTAGTTGGTGATGAAATCCAATGTCGCGATATCAACATAGGAAGGGGTAGGTGTGTGCACCCAATTCGGCACCTCGTGAGCAAATAAAGGGTGCTTACATGCCCAGTTGGGTCTTTCTAGGCATGACAGGTGTAGAGGAAAGAGTTATAAAAATAACAACAAAATAATAAACAAGAAATAAATTAAAACAAACTAAAGCTATGAGCATATGAAAAAGAAATAACAAACACAATGGACCAATATCACCAATGTTTTGAGTTGGTCTATTGATGAAATCCAAAGAACAATGAAGAAAGGGAACTGTGGTTCCTTCTTCCTCCAAAGGAAGGCTCTTGAGGCCCTCATAAACTTACTCTCCTTCCAAAAAGAAAATGAGAATTATGGTGAAAGAACTCCAAGCACATTCCCTCAATGGATAGGTGAATGGATTTATGAAATGTTGCCAATGTGGTATTGTCAAAGAGTGAGTCCTTAACAATCTTAGCAGTATAACAATACATGAAATTCCTTGAGAAAATGATGGTTCTTCATGGATTTTGATAGCATGTCATGGGGTGATTATGTAACTCTTTTGAGGTGTGAAAAGGGGCTCTTTAGGGCTCAATTAGGTCTTTGACCAGCCTACCATGCGGATTCAGCTCAGATTTGATGTCAAATCGGCTTGGGAGCTGATCCATTAGTGGTTGGGAGGCCGACCAATTTCAATAAATTCACCATTTAGCAGGTGCGCGAGTGTTTGCACCCACAGCCGCGCGTCGTGCGCGCATGCGTGCATGGTACGTTTCTGTTCCGCGCATATGCGCGCGCACCCAGATTCTGTAAAGCGCCCTTCAATTTTTTGTTACTTTGTATAGTTTTTGACCCTTTTTCCATGCTGTGGAATTAATCCTATGCCATGAATGACTTCATTCCTGTTTTGATGATGCGGAGTTCTTGTCGCCATGTGCGGACGAAATTTCAGTGATAACAGATGCCCTATGATGGATGAGGTTAGGAGAAAACGTATAGCCGAAATCCATCAATGTTTCTTTTACTGAGAATGTTGTGGTAAGAGAGAGAAAGAGTGGGACCGTGTAGAGAAATCCTTTGGAGAAGAAAGGAACTGGTAGAACCCGACCTTCCAGAAGGTGCGTAACAATATAC
>SNQJ01S0155638.1:0-22415 GCA_010110895.2 Picea sitchensis | reverse complement strand
AAAAACAACAAACCATAATGCACAGGTTGATAACGGAGTTCGGCACAACTTTGCCTACGTCTCCGGGCCTTTTCTCTGTGGGGGAGGCTTCTTTATTTCTTTTCGAAAGCTTAATGGTACATCATTACAATTTTGAATGGCTTCCAGACTGATCTGGTCATGTTCGCCCAGATCTCTAGAATCTTGCACAACTTACGGCACCTGAAACGGATGTCCGAAGCTCTCAGAAATCGTCCAACAACATCTCCTCCTCAACGGTCTTCCTGCCTCAAACTGGCTTTGACTTGGCTTGCCTCAACATCTCTGCTCTGAATTGCTCTCCAAAAACTGTCCCCTTGGCCTCAAAATGGCCTTGGTTAAATAGTGGGAAAGTTGGTTTCCCCCCTCCAACTTCCTCCACGAATTTAGGCTCTAAAAATGCCCAATAACCCTTAAAAATGGATTAATTACATTTAAAAAATCAAAAAGTGGTTAAAAACCCACTTTTATAACTATATTATAGTTGGATTTGGGCTTATCCCCCCAAGTCTGGGCGCGCGCACCTTTGGGTGTGGTCCTATTGGGCCATGTGGCCACATGCTATGTCAAAAGGGCCAAACGGCCAACCGCTCCAACCAATTTTTTAAAACGCTCGCTCCTTTATACATATTGGGCATGGTCACATGATGAACGCGCATATAATCGTGGGCTAAATTTTAACTGCCCAAACCATAATCAAACCCCCGCGCATAATGGTCATATGGTATGGTTAGAACCGCGCGCCAAAAAAACAAGGGTCACGTTACATAACACGCGACCAAGGGCTGGGGCTAGGCCCCGGCCTGGTCGCGGCCCAACTGTGCAAACAACCCATTCCAAATACAATTCGCGCCGAAAGTATAACAAGTAACACACACGGTGGTCCAATGGTCGGAGGCTTTACACGAAGGCACTGCAGTGGAGGAGGTCGCGGTTTCGATCCTTGGGGCCCCAAATTTTTTTTGACATAGCCCTCATTGGCTAAACCCGGGGTGCCACGTGGCAGCCCGTGATTGGGCCACGTGGCACCTTAAAAACCAACCAGAACTCGCCACGTGTCAGCATGTGATTGGCCCACGTCGCTTGCCACGTCTACCTTGCCATGTCATCGCCGTACTGCCATGTCATCCACCGTACGATGCTGACCTCATCCGCCACGTATGCTGCTGACGTCATCCTACCACGTGTCACCCTTCCAGTGGTGACGCGTGTCACTTCGGGATTGGTCCAGCTGCGCACCGAAAATGCCAAATCAGCCTGACACATGTCATGCTCTGGAGCCACCACATGTCCTATACGGAATTTGCCATGTGTCAGCATACGAACCTGCCACGTGTCCTGTACGAACTGACATGTGTCCTGTACGGACTGTACGAACAGGTACAGTCAGCATCCAAAATTTTCCCTGTTTGGCTTAGCGGACAGAATGCGATATCTTCTTCATACGGACTTCGTTTGACAAAAAAATTATACCAGCGGAATCAGGAAGACGAGTCGGACGCAATGGTGTTGGTTTCGTTGGATTCCGAGCACGTTCATTTTTGAGCATTTCTCATGCCCTGACAGGCTTCTGAATCCGATTTCGGATCAAATATGGACTTACAGTATCTTAGGCGCACTCCTTGTGCTCATATAAGTTGTTCAACGACCTCTCCCTTTCTCTTCTCGAGGGTTTAAGGCATCCCCTTTCCTTCGTCGATGCACTCTTGCAAAGCCTTCCTTCCTCAGAGAGTTCAACAACCCTGGGATTCTTCTAAGGATTCCAACACTTTCAACCGTGTTGTCCTTGTGCGTGCTTGTAACAACTCGATTCCCTCCTGGAAGAGTGTTTCAGAGTGTTCAGTAACTCTGAATTGTGCTTCCCCTCTCACAGTCTTTCTTTCCAAGGTATTTAACCATCTTGAAATTTCTCCCCGAGTCTATGAATTAATCTGGTATGCCCTCCTGGTAGTCTCTCTTTTGACTCCATTAAGTTCAGACACACACACCTTGCGTTGGCTCACAAATTTTCCTCTCTCTATCACGCACTCCTTTCACTTATCCTAGAGAACCATACTTAAATCAACATATTCACAGATAGAAATTTGTACCTCTATCCCTACAGACGATTTCTAACATTCATCTACAATTCAAATGCATGTAAAATACATTCATAACACAACATCCATTACACAAAAATTTGAAACAAGAAAAATTGTCATTTTCTATTAAAGGTGGAATGTCAAATTACAATAGTGGAGTCTGGACTGCAACTAAGTCTCTACTCTCATCAACTCTCCTAATATTGGCTTACAATGATTTTTCATCTAGCTTTAGCCTCCTACAACAACCTATCATCCATCTCTACTTTGAAACAATACAACGATTCATACAAGATGGGCTCAATGAGCTTCCCCTGCAAGCTAAATTAGTGGTGTCAAATCACCATTCAAATACCTATCTAATGGGAAAATTACAATGATGGAAATCTACTCCAAATCGGATGTAGATCCCTCCTACCATCAACCACTTAATGGCAACCTTATATCTAGCTTGTGCGAAGGCACAACTTTGTCTCTTCCAACCTGTCAACATTAATTGTCTTGATCATGCCTTATATTCTTGAAGGAAAAATGAGAGGGTGACACCTCTCCCTTCCTTGAATGTGTACCACACGTGTTAATCAGCTGGTGCGTGCTGAGGTGGAGTGATTCCCCTGCATCATACTCCATGTCTACGAAAATCATGAGATCTTTCTCATGAGCTTTCCAGCGTGGTTGAAATCCTCCTGGATCCCAAACTTTTTCCTGGAGTTGTCTTTTGGCTCCTCTGCTTCATTTCTTCTGCTCCTACATCATCCCCGCTACTTGTGCATGTTTCCCTTCATCCAACTTCCTCATGCTGACCTCTTCCTCTTTTTCTCCCAACATCAACTTCCTTATCTCCTCAACCACCTCGTCCAACTTCTCTATCAACTGGCTCTCTTGTTGCAGACTAGATCGCTAAAATTCTTCCTTGCCTTTGGGTAAATCACACCGATATCCCATGTTATCTTCTCCATCTCTTGTGGCCTTATCTCACCACTCTACTACAACTTCCACCCTTGCAAAATTCTCATCACTGATCTTCTTCTCAGCTTCTCCTCTTGACAGATTGTTCGCTGCCAGTTCCTTGGAGGGTTCCTTCCCAGCTTCCTCCAGCTGCAACTCCTGCTGGCGTGTCTCCTACGACATGTCTATTTTATGGAAGCCACCTTCTGGTTCTAGACTATCCAACCAATCCTCTAGTGCCTTTAACTCCAATTCCCACTAAGTGAGTAACTCAACCGGGCTCTCCTCTGTTGGGACAGATCTCAGTATCTGTTCCTCTTCCTTCACGACAGTCCCAACTTGTTCTCCTTCTGTTGCCTCTGCAACTTCTATGCTAGCGTCTCCTTGGCCGTTTTGTAGGAATATCTCAACTCCTCCAATAATCAGAGTGGTAGTCTGATCCCTTTCCTCAATGATGAAATTTTTTAACTTCTCATTGTCTTCATTCACATGACTCACAGTTCCATGTGAATATTCATCTGAGTGAGACCTTCTCTCTGAATCCTCTTCATTCGTCAAACTCCCTTACTAACGTGAACCCTCAATAGAGCTCATCTCTTCTCCCTTGTCCACATGGAATTATGGGATGTCTCCTCTGCCCACCTTGTAGTCTATGAGATCCACTGATCCCTTCTCATTGCCCACCTCACAACCTATGAGACTTATGCCAGATCTCTTTTCTTCAGCACAGATATTTTCAACATGCCTCAGCCACCTCCTTAACATTTGTTGTTGTCTCCTGGTAAACAGCTTCTAAACAAGCCATTTATCTGTCCTCTTCAAGGGCCATTAATACCTCCAGTGTACCCTTGCCTCCTACTGCATCTTGAATGCTAGTGTCTCCATTTGGGCCCATATTTCACTGAGATCCTTGTCTATCTCCTCTTTTCTCTTTTGCGGGAAGAATTCTCCTCGACCGTGCTCATGACTTCCAAAGACCATCTTGGTTCATCTAGAACCCACCTAGTTGTTCACCATCTACTACACACCTTGCAACAACTTCAACAATGCATTACACTCTGTCTCCCTTACCTACAAAAATCAATTCTGTATTAGCTCTGATATCTCCTTTGCCTATGATCTGTGGGAAAAACAAGCTCTGATATCACGTGATGTAGACCCCACCCCTTCTCCTGAGGGGATGCGTGACCTCCCAGTCTAGGATCATTTGAAAAATCCCTGAGTCGAAATGACTCCTTAGATTCCTCCTTGGAACCTAAAACTCTATCACATGTCCTTCTTCCTTGGCACAGGTTGTGTGGCACCCGCAGACCCTCTCCTCAATGATTTTAGAGTTAACTTCGAGAGTGCTAGATCCCTATGCTAGGCTTTCCTCCTTGATGTGACCACGAACTATGACTGTGGGTCAGCTCCCTTTGCGACCTTGTGATTCAGATCTTTTGCGATCTTCTTACGCCTCTTTCTCGATTCCTGAATTGATGAATATGTCGGGACCAAATCTACAGTCCAGGTTCCTCTCATGGTCAACGATTGTGATAAACTTGCGAGTTCAGACTTCATGAGTCCTCTCTTCTCCCAGCTCCTCAGGTATTCTCTCCTTGAACTATCCTAAACTACATGTATCTCTGCCACGTACCCTTTGGATTCAACGGTCCAGAATTACTTCGTGCCTCTCTACTTCACAAAGATCTCTATCTTCCCCTGGAGGACCTTCTAAAGTTCCTTCTCTGGAACCTCTTGATCTTCTGCCACTTGTCTCTTCCTCGACGGGTGATTTTCATTGTCCTTTGAGTCTTTGACAAGTTCCCGACTCCTTTTCACACTTAGTACAAATTATCCTTTGGAGACTTAGGTTGTTCTCGAACTCCTTCTACACTCCTTCCAGATTTCTATGAATATTCTTCTGCGATTTTTCTCGGCTTGAAAACCTTCAAAGTTCACCGTTATGCTATGAACTTCCTCGTGTTGTCCTGGAAACTTCTCTCCCTTCCTCCTGAGCTTGTAATATGGACTTAAAGTATCTTGGGTGCACTCCTTGCACTCAACTAAGTTGTTCAACGACCTCTCCATTTCTCTTCCTGAGGGTTTAAGGCATATCCTTTCCTTCATTGATGCACTCTTGCAAAGCCTTCCTTCCTTAGAGTGTTAAACAACCCTGGGATTCTTCTAAGGGTTCGAACACTTTCAACCGTGTTGTCCTTGTGCTTGCAACAACTCAATTCGCTCCTGATAGAGTGTTTCAGAGTGTTAAGTAACTTTGAACTGTTCTTCCCCTCTCACAACCTTTCTTTCCAAGGTATTTAACCACCTTGAAATTTCTCCCCGAGTCTGTGAATTAATCTGGTATGCTCTCCTGGCAGTCTATCTTTTGACTCCACTGAGTTTAGACATAGACACCTTGCGTTGGCTCACAAAGTTTCCTCTCTCTATTGCACACTCCTTACACTTAGCCTAGAGAACCATACTTAACTCAACATACTCACATATATAAATCTGTATCTCTATCCTTGCAGACGATTTCTAACATTCATCTACAATTCAAATGCATGTAAAATACATTCATAACACAACATCCATTACACATAAATTTGAAAGAAGAAAAACTGTCATTTTCTATTAATGGTGGAATGCCAAATTACAATAGTGGAGTCCAGACTGCAACTGAGTCTCGAATCTCATCAACTCTCCTAATCTTGAATTACAATGACTTTTCATCTGGCTTCAACCTCCTACAACAACCTATCGTCCCTCTCTACTTTGCAACAATACAACGATTCATACAAGAGGGGCTCAACAAGCTCCCCCCACAAGCTAAACTAGTGGTGTCAAATCACCATTCAAATACCTATCTAATGGGAAAATTACAATGATTGAAATCTGCTCCAAATCGGATGTAGATCCCTCCTTCCGTCAACCACTTAATGGAGACCTTATCTCTAGCTTGTGCGAAGGCACAACTTTGGCTCTTCCAACCTGTCGGCATTAATTTTCTTGATCACGCTTTATATTCTCGAAGGCAAAATGAAAGGGTGATGCCTCTCCCTTCCTTGAATGCGTACCATGCCTGTTAATCAGCTGGTGCATGCTGAGCTGGAGCGATTCCCCTGCATCAATTATCCTCATCAAAGGTAAATTTGGGTTTATTTGATATAATGAAACCTCTCTTATAGTTTTCACATTATTTCCTCTAGTGATATCATGGCCAGTTCTTTCAAGGCTTCACCCCCACAATCAATTATTGGTAAATCAAACAATAATACATTTACATTGTTCCCATGCCACAACATCATAACCCTAATAAATGATTAATTACAAGTTCGGGGAAACATGGGTGTTACAAGAGACATATTTTATATGTAACTAGTATACAGAATATGGGACACAATTCCATAACCTTTGAGGTATTGGTGAGGCAATTTTATGGGAAAAGGATGTTGAGAGAGAAAATTTCCATGAAGGATTTATATGAAAAAATATGGAGAAGAAAGTATGATTTAAATATTGATGAGGAGATGAATTCCTTATAAGGTTATAGGCATCAACAAGGAAAACAATTTTCTACAATGTTAAGAGATGATGTGCAACAAAAACTTAGTGAAAGGAACATGGAACAAAGTTTCGAAACATTAGTAAAAAATATGTATAAGATAAAGATGTTAAAGAGGGATGAAGTGATTGAATAAATTCCATGTGCATGAGTACACCAACATATGGACATCAACAGTAATATATAATAACAAAAGATAGATCTGGATATTTAGATGGAGGAATTATTAGCATACCTAAGAAAGGTGTCTAAGTGGAGACAATCGACAAAAAAAAGTTGGTGGAAGGTACTTGTGGAAGTAAGGAAAGTGGACAACAACATAACAAAGTATGATATCCAAGAGGAATTCAGACAATAGAAGACTCATAAACATGAGTTCATGATTTTTTTTTAACCTGGGAGTCTGATGCAGGAACACATTCTCTCAAAATCAATGTTGTTGAATAGTCCCTAAAGGGGTATTGAAATTTACCAAAGGGAGTGGGTTCCTAATGCAGTTGGTGTTAGTGAAAATTGTTTGACAGAGCTAAATTTAGTTGTCTGTCGCTAGAATTGGCGGTTTGACTCTTTTGACAGGGCTATTGCCGAATTTGATAAATTAAGCACCTTTTGGCATATCCGTTCTATTTGACAAAACTATTGCCGAATTTGATAAATTAAGCACCTTTTGGCATATCCGTTCTATTTGACAGAACTATTGCCGAATTTGATAAATTAAGCACCTTTTGGCACATATCCGTTTTATTTGACAGAACTATTGTCGAATTTGATAATTAGGCACCTTTTGTTTTATTACACCCAGCGGAAATGATTTGTGCATAATGTAAAGCGCAGCGGCCATGCGACCACCATAAGTCGATGGAGACACAATTAACAAACTTTAGCGCCACCATAAGATTTGGATTTCCATTCCGATGGGCCAGCGTGGCCTCAACGGAAATCACAAAAATGCTTTGAAATTCGAACCATCCACCCTACGTTGTGATCTGGGCCATCTACTCTTTGTTCTGGACTCGGCAGGTCAATGCGTCCATCTGGGTAGTTGACACCATCGATCATGGATCTCCTTGAGTTCTTCTCTGCCTTCTACCACGAACCCCAATACGTACATAATGAAATGCCAATTCGTTTTCAGTATTTATTCGATTCCAAGGGTCTTTAGACAATATTGCTAGGTCGTTTATATATTCCAACAATTCGTAGCCGCGGTTGAGAGGGATTCGCCACGCCTGGGGAATGTTGCAAAGATAGATGGGGGATTTTTATTGTGGGTTCTAATTTTCTCCTGCACGCGAAAGCTAATCCACATTGCACTCTCTCATCCCACTTTACTGGTCGGTTTGGTTGCCTAAATGCAATTCGGCGTGCCGGATCCACAGAGTGCGGATCAGGAGATCCGCGCCAGTCTGATTTACGATTGGTAATCTCAACTTCTCCACGGCTATTTACGATTGGGATTGAGATCAGCTGACCATTTGTATTTATTCAATTTGAACTAAATGCAACAAGAAGAGTGCGAGAACCCACTCTCCTCTAAAATTTGACACGGCAACCATGAATCTTCTGGCTGTGAACTTATGCTCACGCGTAATGAGACTCCTCGAGTCCGAGGAAAAAATTCATGAACTCTGTTCATGAGGTTCTTCGATCTTTGCCATTTTCTTGTATAGGCACTTCAGTTATCCATGCTTAGCATCTTCTGGTGATTCTTCCCATTTTGATCAAATTACTCTCGCACTTAGTACTCATGTCTTTTGGTTTTCTTCAGAACTCTGGTGTCCAATGTCTTCTCCATTTCCGAACTTTTGTGTAGCGGAGTCTGTTTACGCCATCGCATCTTTTGTCGATTATGCTCGATTCATTTGTTGTTGATGAAATTTGAGTTTCACCCCGATGGGATATAAATGCGCAACGGTGAATATAGGTGAGATACCTATATCATCGGGCAATTCAATTTCGTAGGCATTTACTTTGTAGATAATTTTCTTAGGATCTTACAAGGTCCAATCTTCTTGGGTTTCAACTTATTATAGGTACCCTTAGAGACCTTTTTTCAGATAGGCTAATACCAGATCACCTTCTTCAAAATTCATTTCCTTCCTTCTCAAATATGCCCTTTGCTTATACTTGAAATTGTTCTTCTGCAACTTTTCTTTAACCCGTTCATGCAACATCTGCATATCAGAAGCAAAGTTCTCTGCATTTGCACTCCTTTTCTCCATCATTCCAAAATCTCTAAGTTCCATCACTCCTCTTGGATTTGTCCATAAACAATCTTGAAAGGAATCAAACATGTACGGTGGGTGAGTCATTGTATACCAAGCGGCTAAGCTTGTGGTAGAAGCCAAATCCATTGATTAGGATGTCCACTAACCAAACTTCAAAGTATTCCCGGGCTTCTATTTGTAACCTGGGTTTGACTATCAGTTTGTGGATGGTAAGCTTAACTAAAGTTGAGATCAGTGCCTATTTTTTTTCCATAAAGTTCTCCAAAATGTCCAACAAATTTAGTATCTCGTAGGGTATATAATAGGAAGACCATGATCTTACCACTTCCTTAAAACGGAGGTTTGCGATAAGAGTAGCATCACTAGTCTCTGAACATGGTATAAAATGTGCCATTTTAATCTATCCACCACGAAAAAATAAAATATAGAGTCATTACCTTTGTGTTCTTAATGATCCTAGAATTGCGTGTCCATACCGACATCAAGGTTTCTTTGGAATGGGTAATGGCTGATACAATCCAGTATTTTGTTGTCTCCCCTTTGCATATTGATGACAAATTTAAAACCGAATTGTCGCACATCGCTCATGCAGGCCAATAGTAAAACCTCAACGTACATAAGTTTTGCATCATTCCCAAAGTGTCAGGCAAGAGTCTCCACTATGTTTCACTTTAATAAATTTTCCCTGAAATTGACATTTAGGGATGCATAATTTACTGTGAACGAAGCAATCGCTACGCAACGTGAAATCCGATAGCGGACCTCTATCTCACGAACACTTGATTACGACAAGCTTTAGGCTTCTTTGTAATCGTTTGCATCTTATACATCTCTTTAAATGAAGTCGATCAATTACATTCACGGAACTCGCAAATTAGACATTTCCTGTTCAAAGCATCCGCAACTTTGTTAGAACTTCCATTGATATGTTTTAAAACAAAGGTAAAATTCTGCATAAACTCAAACCACTTAGCATGCTTCTGGTTTAATTTTTCCTTCTTAGTTATAAGTGCAAAGCATGATTGTCGAATATAAGATAAATTAGCGGGCATAAGGTGTCTCCACTTCCCTCGAGGCTTGAATCACGCATAGGAGATTCTTTGTCATAAGTAGGATATTTCTGTTTTGCTTCATTCGGTTTCTCACTGAAGCCAGCGACAGCTAATATATGACTCAAAACTCCTCAATATTAGGCATGTCCATAGCATCACGCCAGAGGAAATTATTTTCTTGAAATCTGGGAGAGCCAAGGCATGCTTCTCAGTAATCTTTTCTTTTAGCAATTTAAAACCTTTCTCTGTACCTTGAGTCCATTTAAAGTGGTATTTCTCCTTCTTCAGCATCCAAAATTGGGTACATATTCCATGAAATTTCTAATGAACTTCTGATAAAAGCTTTTTAACCCTTGAAAACTTCTTACCTCGTATATGTTTCTTGGAGATGGCCAATCATATTACCTTTATCTTCTCAGGATCCATTTTAATCCTTCTTGTGAAATCCAAAATCCTAAAAAAATCAATTCTTCCTTCATAAATAAACACTTTTGGTTATCGTAGGTTTTCATCAATACAATCTCTTCAGGACCAATTTCAAATGTAGAACTATATGTTCTTCTTTTGTTTTTTTCTTGAAACCAAGAATATCATCCGGATATGCTGCGGTAGGTGCATTAATTATTGAGCCTTAACTTCAACCATTCATATAACCCGATTATTAGTTTTGAAGGCACGATTTCCACTCATCACCTTCTCTCATTTCTTATCGATGATATCCACTTTCAAATTATCTTAGAAATAATTTGAACCTCCAAGCGGTCCATTAGATCATCCATTTCTAGATGCAAAATCTATACCTGATAGTGATCTTGTTTATAGCTCTGGAATCCGTACACATTCTCCATTCTCCTCCCTTTCTTTGGACTTATCTGAGTGGAATTACGACCTGAGGGCAAACTTCGATAATCCTTTGTCCAACAATTGCTGTACTTGTCAAATGATTTCTGCATTTTCTGTAGGTCGTTACGTGGTGCTTTGTTTGGAAAAATAGCTCCAGGAATCAGATCTATGTGATGGCTAATGCTTCTTATAGGTGGAAATTCATCTGTTAAATCATCCACAACTATATCCGCATACTCATCCAACAATTTAGACTTCAATGGGCAACTCATCAATTCTAGTATTTGTTATCACAGTTCTAGGTTTACCAATGATAGCAAAACTTACCTCATCTTCATGCAATTGTTCCAGAAATTCTTCTTCTTCAACCAGTAGTACCTTTTGGCTGCTTTGTTCCTCTACTTTCTCATCCTTGAGAGGAATAAGAATATGTCTTATGCCTTTTTTTTCCAAAACAAAAGTATTCTCACCAGGTATGCATTCGCTCACATCGCCTTTACGGGGTCTACCCAACAACACACGACACACATCCATTGGTATCACATCACATATGGCTTGATCTTTGTAATTCCCAATCTGGAATCAACTTTACATTGCTCATTAACTAAAACTTGAATTGTCTGCAACCAAGAAACTCTGTGGGGTGTAGGATGTCTTTCTCTCTCAATCCTAACTTTTCAACCATATCTACATAAACTAAATTATCAGTACTACCATAATCAATAATCAACTTACATCACTTACCTTGTGATTTGAACATTGTTTTGAACAAGCTCTTCCACTGCTCAGGTTCATGTACTTCTTTGCTTGGCTTCAGCGAAATTCTCCTCATCAACAAGGCTTCTCATGGGATCTCGACATGATCCTCGAGGTGCTTTTCCCGTTTTCAATCTTCGGCGTATTGCAGCAGACATTCCACATTTTCTTGCTCATACGGACAATCCAAGACCTTATGTCCTAAAGTTTTCCCACAAACGCTTATCCCCAACCTGGGCTGGTTTTACGCCTCTTCCACGACCTCTGCGAAAGATCTTCTTCCTTTGAAGTCTCTCCCTCTTCCTCTTGAGGATTGTTATCTCTGATTTGATGTTGACTTCACCTTTAGGCGAAAATTTTCCTTTCGGTTCGCGTCCCTTACTCACAGCAAAGGCGACTTTCCTTTCCACGAGGTTGTTAAATTATGACTGAGTTTCTCCTCCACTTTCAAATCACATTGATATGTTTCTTCAACTGATTGAGGTGAAACAAACTCATCTCATCTTGAATGTCAAACTTAAAACCATTCATGTATCTGCCTACTTTCTCAGGAGTATCCTCTGTGTATCGAGCTCTAATATTCACTTTGTAAAAATTCCTCTGTATATTCTCGGACAGTAAGCAATCTTTGTCTCAAATACTGCATCTGTCTGTACAAGGCTAAATGGTAATCTTTAGGCAAGAACTTATCCTTCAATTTAGCAATCATTCTATTTCAATTTCCTGGTGGTTGCTTATTCACAATCTTCTTCGCGCCTACGCTTGCACACCATTCCACAAATTAAAGCATGTCCTTTGGCGACTCAATTTAGCAGAAGCTGCCTTTACCTCCTGGGTATTTGGAAAATCAAAATATAACTTTATCCAGCCGCGATTTATCAATCAACTAATTCCACCGAGTTTAACCCTCCATCTGTTTCTAGTCTTGGTTTTGAACTAGCTCCGATGACTGCCCTTAACAACTTCAACCCAATATTCTCATCTGTTATTTCTTAAGGTTTGAGGGTTCGATAACCGTTTCATTTTTCACCTAACGCCTCTTAGCGGGATCCGCTAAGGGTTTCGCGGACATGCCTTCCGACTTCTCAATTCTTTATTACTTTTTTGCGGCTGCTGGTCACCGACCTCTTCTACCTCGTCTACTCGAAGCCATGGGGTGAAATCTATTTCTTAAAGTGTCGCTGACCGGATTTTCTTTTGCCATAGATCAACGGTAAGGTGAATTTTCCCTTTCATATGCAATTATTTCTGATTTCTCCCGGATCTACGGCTCAGTGCCGCTATCTTTGGTGTTGGTGAAAATTGTTTGACAGAGCTAAACTTAGGTTATGCATCGCTAGGGTGGGTTTTGGCTCTTTTGGCGGGGATATTGCGGTTGATAAATTCAGCACCTTTTAGCGTATCGTTCTATTTGACAGAACTATTTGCGAATTTGATAAATTAAGCACCTTTTATGCTCAGTTCTATTTAATGAGAACTATTGCCGATTTGGCGAATTAGGCACCTTTTTGTTTTATTACACCCAACTGAAATGATTTTGTGCATAATGTAAAACACCTTGTGACCATCCAACGTGACCATAGTCCAACGGAAGACACAATTAACAAACTTTTGTACTTACCATAAGATTTCCATTTCCATTCATAGATGATGGATGGTGGCCTCAGCGGAAATCCACCAAAAGCGGCTTTGAGAGAATTGAACCATCACCTCCGTTCGTGATCGTAGATCATAACGATTTACGGACTGCAGATCTCAATGTTCATCTCGCAGGTAGTTGACACCATCGATCATGGATCTCCTCGAGGGATTACGCTCGCGGCTACCACTAACCCCAATACGTACAGAATGAAATGCCAATTCGTTTTCAGTGTTGATTCGATTCTAATGGTCTTTAAACAATATTGATAGGTCGTTTATATATATTCCAACAATTCATACACAGATGAAGAGGATTCTCACATACAAGAATGTTGCAAAATAGATGGGGATTTTTTTATTAATGAGTTCTAATTTTCTCCTCTGCAACTAATGCGTGCACTCTCTGTGCCCTCTCATCCTTTACCAATTGGTTTAGTTTGCCTAAATACAATTCAGCGTGGGTTCGGATCCGCAGAGTAGGTCCGAATCCACTTTCCGGATCACAATTTACGTTAATTGTCTCAGCTTCTCTACAACTAATATTACATTGTTAGGACCGGAGATCCTTTGACGGTGGACTATTTGAATTCAATGCAACAAAATTAAAGAGCACCCACTCTCTCTAAGATTTGCCTTTGACGACTTGCAGCAGCCACTTGATCTACGAACTTATGCTCCGCATCCGGACTCCACCGAATTAGAAAATTCGCGAAGACTCTACGATAAAGCGGAGTTAAAACGCGCGGTACATCCGGTCATCCATGGCAGCATCTTCTAACGGCTGAGGATTTTCCATTTGATCAAGTACTCATATTACTCATGTCTTCTGGTCTTCTTTAGAACTCGGGTGTCCAATATCTTCTCCATTTTCGACTTTTGTGTAGCGGAGATACGGTTTTACGCCCACCTTGTCTTTGTCGATTATCGATTCATTTTATTGATGGGAGTAGGAACACCCACGATAAGGATATAAAATCACCGCAACATTGAATACTTGGGTGTAAGAATACCTATATCATGAGGGCAATTGATGATTGATTTCGTGGGCATTTCTTTGAAATTTTCTCAAAATCCCACCACAAAGGTCCAATCTTCTTGAGTTTCGACTTATTATAGGTACCCTTAGGAACCTTTCTTTCTTCAAATAGGCTAATACTAGATCACCTTCTTCAAAATTCATTTCCTCCTTCTCAAATCTGCTCTTTGCTTATACTTGAAATTGTTCTTCTGCAACTGTTCTTTAACCTATTCATGAACATCTGCATATCTGAAGCAATTTTCTCTGCATTTGCACTCCTTTTTCTCCATCATTCCCAAATCCTCTAAGTTCCATCACTCCTCTTAGATTTGTCCCATAAACAATCTTAAAAGGACTCAAACCTGTACTTCAGTTAGGTGAGTCATTTATTATCTGGCTTCGGCTTGTGGTAAAGCCAAATCCCATTGATTAGGATGTCCGCTAACCAAACTTCTCAAAATATTCCCGAGGGCTTCTGGTAACCTACGGTTTGACCATCGGTTTGTGGATGGTAAAGTGACCCAAAGTTGAGATCGATTGCCTAACTTTTCCATAAAAAGTTCTCCAAAAGTAACAAAGTTTATTATCTACGGTAAGGACTATACTCATGGAAGACCAGTCCTCCACCCTTAAAAGCGAGGTTTGCAATAATAGTAGCATCATTAGTCTTTGAACATGTGAGGTATAAAATGTGCCATTTAGAAAATCTATCCACTTTTAACAAATGCTAAGTCGGCATTTACCTTTGTGTTCTTATGATCCTAGGGCAAATCATACCCTGACATCCCAAGGTTTCTTTGGAATAGGTAATGGTGGATACAATCGATGTTATCTCCCCTTTGCATATTGACAAATTTGACATTTCCTGACAAATTTCTGCACATCTTCTCTCATACCCGGCCAATAGTAAAACACTCAAGCATTGCGCCAGTTTTATCATTCCCAAATTGTCCAACAAGTCCTCCACTATGTTTCTCCTTTAATAAATTTTCCCTCGACATTGAACTAGGGATACGCGTGTTGCTTCCCTTGAACAACAATCCTTCCTGGATCATATACTCTTTCCACTGGCTTTTGTCTCTTAGCACATGATTCACACATTCTTCGTATGCTTCTTTGAAATCTGCATCTTACGCATACATCTCGGCCGTCAATCCAGAGTACATTCACACCGCGGAACTCCACTTAAAATTAGACATCTGCTCAAAGCATCACCTTTGTTAGAACTTCCCACTTCAATATGTTTAAAAACAAAGGTAAAATTCTGCATAAACTCAACCCACTTAGCATGCTTACGGTTTAATTTTTCACACCTTGGTTATAAATTACCAAAAGCATGATTGTCAGAATATAAGGTAATCGTCTAGAGGGCGCAAAATTAGATGTCTCCGCTTTCGGGGCTTGAATCAACTTGCACTGTAGAATTCTTTGTCATAGGTAGAATATTTTTGTTTTGCTTCATTAGGTTCTCAACTGAAATAGGCAGCTGGCTTATCTTCTTGACTCAAAACTCCTTCGATGGCATGTCCACTAGCATCACACTTAGCAGAAAATAATTTCTTGAAATCAGGGAGGGCAGAGGCAGGGCTTCGGTGGTCACTCTTTCAGCAATTCCCAAACCTTTCTTTACCTTGATCCATTTAAATGGTTGCACCTGCTTCTTCTTGTATCCAAAATTGAACATATTCCACGGCATTTCACAATGAACTTCTGTAAAAAGCTTACGTTGCCAAGAAACTTCTTACCTCATATATGTGTCTTGGAGATTGTGTCATCGATTACCTTTATCTTCTCAGGATCCATTTTTAGTCCTTCTTGTGAAATCACAAATTCTAAATAAATCAATTCTTCCTTCATAAAGAAACGCTTTTTCAGATTTACCCCATCGAGTTTTCATCATTACAATCTCTTCAGGGGCCCGAGTTTCAAATTAATGCGATATTATGTTCTTCTTTTGTTTCTTGAAAACAAGAATATCATCAGGATATACTATGACAAACTTTCAACTCTTTAAAATAACTTCATTCATCAATCTCTTAAAAGAAATTACTAGGTTGTTTAAGTCAGCCCAAAGGAGGCATAACTAACATTCATATAACCCGATTATTAGTTTTGAAGTTTGTTTTCCTCGTATCCGCGTTCTCTCTCGTTCTTATGCGATGAAATTATCCACTTTTCAAGTCCTGTCTTAGAAAATAATTTGAACCACTCAAAGCGAGTCTAAGATCATCCATTCTAGGTAAAAGAAATCTATGGAATGAGTGATCCTGTTTATAGCTCGGGATACCTTTTACATTCTCCGTTATCATCGCTTTCTTTGGACTTATCACGGTAAATTCTGACCCTGAGGGCTTAAACTCTCGACTAATCCTTTGTCAACAATTTAACGTATTACTTATCTGGCGATTTCTGCGCATTTCCTGGAGTCATTGCAGCCGGTTGCTTTGATGAAACTAATCGGGGGATCGGTCCATTTGGCCTAATAATTCTTATAGATTGGCGATTCCCTGTCCCCGGTAAATCATCCACAACTATATCCGCATACTCATCGACCAGATTCACGACTTCGTAAGGAGCGGCTCAATAAGTTTACGGGTTTACCGGACTTTGGCGGCCGAAACTCATCATTTGCGTTTGTTCAGAGCTCTTTCAGCCGACGAATTTTGGCGCGTTTTACTCCACTTTCTATGCGCCGGTCAAAGGCTCTATGTCGCTTAAAGCTGCTTGAAGTGTTTATTAAGCGTTCGCCATCACGCTTTCTGCGTAGTATGCCATCGTTGGTATCCGCGTCGCGATAACATATTGCCCATTAAAGGCAAAAGATCAGCTTTCCGTTGACCCAAAAAACCGTTATGCTTTCCATGGTTGTATACCCTCTCTTCGATCTGGCTTCGGCAAATGCATTCAGGTGATAATCTTGTTGTCATGCAATCGTTGCGGCACTTTACGGTTTTCGTTTGAACGAAATAAAGACACCTGGGTTTAAATGCGCTGCACCGGCGGCGGAAGCCGGAACTACCATATAAATATTGGGGCTATAGCGGAATAGGCAGCGTCCGCCAGGTGCTTTGGAACGAATCGATACGGAACCATTCACTACATTTTCATCCATGCGGACATTCAGGAACGTAATACCGGTTTTCCGCAGGAAGCATACAGCAAATACTCGGCAAATTTGGTTTGCACCATTAACTGCGTTATAAGAAGAGATCATTTGTACCGCACAGGAGTCCTGCTTTGGTTGTTAGGTAATTTTGAACATTTACTGCGCCGCTTACCGGTTTCGCTTTTCCGCAGGGCGGATGGGTGCTCTGTTTTGGAACATACTCCGCCGAGCACGTTGGAAGCGTACCGGCGTTGAGAGTTTGAAACGCGAAAACAGCATCCTGTCGGATATGTTTGAAACCCAATTTAGTATGCAATACTGCTGCCAGGGGTATCCTGCGTCGATCTGTCATTTGCTTTTGGCAAAGAATTTCTGCAGCGCATTTCCGTGATCGTATAGTGCGCGTTTGTCTGTACAAGGTTAGTTGGTAATCTTTAGGTAAGAATTTTTCCTTCAATTTAGCAATCATTCATTCAATTTCTAATTGGTTGCCCAGTACAATCTTCTTCTTTCTGCTTGTACACCATCCCACCATAGTAAAGCATGTCCTTTGAGTCTATTTACTGCAAATTTTACTTTCTTATCCTTAGGCACTTCAGAAAAATCAAAATGATTGTCTATTGAATTTATCCAGTCAACTAATTCCTCAGGATTTACCCCTCCATCATATGCATTTACTTCTAGTCTTGGTTTTGAACAAGCTCCAATGACTGCCCTTAACAACTTCAATCAATATTCTCATGTTATTTCTTGATTTGAGGTTCATCTTCCTATTCCTTTCACTAACATCACCTTCGGGGATCCTTCTTCGGTTTCTCTCATGGTTTCCATCTTCCTAAGGCACCAATTCTTCCAATACTTGCATTGGCTATGGTCTACCTCCTCGACCTCTTCTACCTCGTCCTACTCGGAAAGCCATGTCTGAGGGTAAGAAATATGTTCTTAAAGTGTCACTATTCAGATTTTCTTTTGCCTCGACTACTGGTAAAGGTGAAAAATAAATTTTTCCCTTTCATATACAATGACTGATTTCTCGGATCAGCTCACGATACCATAATCACGGTGAAGATTGTTGAAGTGAAATTGTTTTGAAATGAGGAAGCTAAATTTAGTTATGCATGCGTAAATTGGCGGTTTGACTCTTAGCCGGGACTATTGCGAGGGTGTTGATAAATTAAGCGCAACTTTTGGCATCCGTTCTGGCTGGCCGAGGACTTTTGCCGAATTTGATAAATTAAGCAGCTTTTGGCATATCCGTTCTATTTAAAAGAGCTATTACCGAATTTGACGTTAGGCACCTTTGTTTAATTACACCATGAGATGATTTTTGTACGCCAATGCTTAAAAGCACCTTGTGACCATCCAACGTGACCATATTCCAACGGAAGACACAACTAACAAATTTTTTTGTACTTACCATAAGATTTCCGTTCCATTCACCGATGGATGGCGTGTCGGAATCCGCAAAGCGGCACTTTGAGAGTCCAGACCCTCCACACCCTCGGATTGTATTTGGGTCATCCTCTTTGGTGCGGACTCAGCAGCAGATCTCAGTAGATCCATCTCTGGGTGAAAGTTGACACCATCAGTCATGGATCCTCCTCGAGTTCTGCTCTACAGCCTTCTACAGACCCAATCTCTGGGGTAAATGCCAATTCGTTTTGATATTGAGTTAGATTCAAAGGGTCTTTAGACAATATTGGTCGTTTATATATTCCAACAATTCATACACAGATGAGAGAGAGTTCTCACATCTGAGAATGTTGCAAAATAGATGGGTATTTTTATTAATGAGTTCTAATTTTTCTCCTCTGCAACTAATCCGTGCATCTCTCGTGCCCTCTCATCCTTTACCAATCGGTTTAGTTTTCCTAAATACAATTCAAAACGTATGTTTTCAGATCCACAAAGTCTAGATCGAATCCACCCCGAATCTACAATTTTAGGTAATCTCAACTTCCTCCGGCTTCATTACATTGTTAGGATTGAGATCCTTTGACCATTTATTCAATTTGAACTAAATACAACAAAGTAAAAGGCACCCACTCTCTCTAAAATTCGAGATCCTTTGACCATTTATTCAATTTGAACTAAATACAACAAGAAAATTAAAGAGCACCCACTCTCTCTAAAATTTGCCTTTGACTTGCAACAACCATAGATCTTCTAGCGCTGTGAACTTATGCTCCTGCATCAGTTCCCTTTAATGAATTAATTGTAGTTTCCTAAGTTTGCAATTAGATTTTAGAAGTATAGGGTTTTTAGGAGAAAAGGGATTTTTTTCCCTAATCACTATGTAAAATGCTTGGTAGAGAAATTACTTGGGTTAGTGTGGATTTTCCCAAGTATGGAGGATTTGATCTTGTTGATCCTTGTATGTATGAGTCAATACCAAGAGCTATTTCTAGGGGTTTTTTATGTCATCGGGATTTTATCTTCTAAGTATAAATTTAAGCCTTCAGTCATGGATTGGTAGGGCGCCAATCAAAGTGAAATTGGGCTAAAAGGATTGCTAGGGATAAAGAAGCACCCATAATGTGAAATCATGCCAATAAAGGAATATAGGTATTTCTTAATTTGTATAGTATTTGTGTGAAGAGGGTTTTAATAGAAGTGTTGTGTTGATGCATCCAAGCTGTGTGTATGAATGTCTCTGTGTATTGATGAGTTTCTGTGTTTACAAGATGAAAAGTAGAAAGAGTTTAATAAGGGTTGTGTTTGTTTATAAACCTTGATTCATGAATGGAAGTGAGATGAATGTGTATGAATAGTCATCCATAATGAAATCAAGCTGTATATGGAAGCAAAAGATTTTGTACAATTATAAGTTGGATGATTCGATCACACCTTAAGTAACAAGATCAAAGAGAAGCGAGGCGAGAAGTAGGAATGAAGTTCCTATGAACTCTGAAAGGACGAAGGAAATCTGCCTACATCAAGATGAAATCATATGCATTGATCAATGAGAAGATCGATGGTGATAATAAAACCATGTAGAGGAATTGTGGATCTGAAGTAGGATCAAATCCTGATTGTGAATCATCATAGATATACAACTGAGGGTGAAGGAACAAGCCAACTCTAAAATCCTTTGAAAATGATCAATGATTAAGTATTCCAGTGACTTTAAAGTTATGGTATTTGGTGGGCCGATTAAACTAGACCAGATTGATGAGGGTGTTAATATGTATAGAAGAGTAGTATCGGTGCCCCGTGGTTAGTTAAACTAGACCAGGGTTAATATTTAAATTCACAATGTTAAATATTCCAGGTGGTCGGTGACCCGGTGGTCGGTGTAACTGGACCAGGTTAATCATTGAAAAGTGTTGTGTTAAGGTCCCAATGTCCTCGTAACCTGGTGACCCGGTGGCCCTAGTGGCTGGTTGATAGATTGAAATTGGACCAAAATTCAAAATCGGGTACTGGTATGTAGGTTTTGAACTGGTGGGCTGATTGTCCAGTTAACAATAATATTATTTGATAGAGATTTGATTTGATTAAGCAAAAATCTTAGCAAAGGGTTAAGCCTTGGTTTCATGGGATTGGAATATAATGCTCGAGCGTTCTGGTGTTTGATATTAAATAAATCTTCCCATCCATTGATAAATATATTTTGTAGGTTAAATGGGCATTGACCCACATCAAAAGGTTTCTTCAAAGTCAATACCCTCAACTTGAGTATACCCTTTACATACCAATATTGCTTTATTTATTACAACTTGTCCATATTCATCCAATTTGTTTTTGAAGAACCATTTGGTGCCAATCACATTCTTGTCGTTTAGTTTAGGCACAAATTCCCATGTCTCATTATTCTCAATATGATTTACTTCTTATTTCATAGAATTAACCCAATGATTATCTTCACTAGCTTGTGCAAAGTTCATGGGCTCTATTTTAGATAGACAAGAAAAGTTCAATCTTCTTCTAGTATGAAATCATGTATCTATATCACCAATAATTTGTATCTATATCACCAATAATTTGATTTTCTGGATGATGCTTTTGAACAAATTTGGATGCTGTCTTTGGATCTTGGCATTCTATTTCTTCTTGTTATTTCTTTTCTTCTTCCTTTTCTCATTCTCTGTAGATTGTCTCCTTTGGATCTTCATTTGATTGTGAATTTTCCTTTTGAGGTATTTCCTTAGCCACTCTTACATCAATACTATCTACAACCTTGTGCAATATTTTGTTGTAATGTTTGTAGGCCTTTCTTCCAGATGCATAGCCAATAAAAATACCTTCATCTATTTTGGAATCAAACTTGCCTAAATTATCTTCATTTCTCTTTATATAACACTTGCTCCCAAACACTTTGAAGTATTTGATTGTAGTTGGTCTACCTTTCCATAATTCATAAGGTATCTTATTGTTGTTCACTCTAATTTGTTCTCTATTCAAAATGTATACTGTTGTGCTAACTACTTATCTCCAAAAGGTTTTTAGTAGTTTGTCTTCATTCAACATTGTTCTAGCCATTTCTTGAAAAATTTATTCTTTCTTTCTACAACTCCATTTTGTTGTGGAGTCCTTGTTGCCGAAAAATGTCTCTTGATGCCATGATTCTCATAGAATTCATCAAATTCATAAGAGGGAAACTCACCTCCTCTGTATGATCTTAGGCACTTGATTTTTAAATCAGTCTCATTTTCAACTAGAGCTTTAAAATATATAAACTTCTCAAATGCTTCATATTTTTCTTTAAGAAATGTAATCCATGTCATTCTTGTGTAATCATCAATAAGAAACATAAAATAATTCTCACCATTTAGAGTTTGTGTTCTTTCTATTCCGCAGAAGTCCGTGTGTACAAGTTCCAATGGATTTGATGTTGAGTACTCCTTTTCTTTGAAACTAACTCTCATCTTCTTCTCATGTTGACATGGATTGCAAATGGTGTTGGTAGGTTTTGAGATCCTTGGCATATCTCTTACTTCTTGTGTATTACTGAGTTTTAGTAGATTTTCAAAGTTTATATGACCCATCCTTCTATTCCATAATAAAATTTCATTTACTTGTTCCATACAACATTTTTCTCCTTTGACTTCATTGAGAAGACACACATTTCTCAGGGTTCTATTGTATTTTCCACTAATCTTATTGAACATGATTTCCCTATCACACATCCTTTAGAATGAAATGTGAGGTTGTAACCTTGATCACACATTTGAATG
>SNQJ01S0155637.1:0-15195 GCA_010110895.2 Picea sitchensis | reverse complement strand
CTCAAATTCAGGGGCTTCTACAGAATGAACAAGAATTTGTGAGTGTCTTAGACACTGATTTGCCCAATTCACTGGAGACCCAAGGGGACATTCTAAAGGATGAGCCAGGGTCGGGCGAACAAAAGGAAGAAGCTCCACAATAGGAAATCGACGTCTCAACGACCAAAGATCAAGTAAGTACTATTCCTACCCTCGATGCCTCAATTTCAATTGGTTCTCAACTCCTCGATGAGTGACAAACAAAAGTAGGGCCTTCAGAACACATGGAGGAAGTTCAAGAACCCAATATTGAACAAGTATATACCATTGGGAGTTTGGGGAATACACTCACATGGGGAGATCAACAAATCCACAAACCTGTGGATGAAGTAACCAACATACATTCCATCTCTTATGACCGGAAAAGGAAATATATCATCCAGAGAACCACCAAGAAGAGGAGGATCACTTTATATCACTCCATCCTCATCACTACGGAAGAATATATGATCAACACAGAGCATGCTAAGATGTCCAAACTTATCGACGTAGGGATGGAAATCAAAGATGCCACCCTGGACAGAGATAAAAGAGATGAAGAGGAGCCGACTTCTTCTCTGAAAGAATTGGAACATTTGCACCACTTGGCTAAATACTATCAGGACACCACATAGGCCGCAGTGTTCTTAAGGAGAGAATTCCAGGAGGCCTACAAAAAATTTACAAATGAGCAACACCTATTCACTGCAAGGGTAGCCGAGCTTTAGGAAGACACCCTCATGGAAGTTGCGATGTGAAAATATATGTAGAGGTGGTATGATAAAGCACAACAAGCCATGGAGAGGGTTTACTATATCAGTGCGGTCCAACAGGGTCGAGATACAGAAGAACATGACATCCAGGTGTTAAAAGAGAGTAGCCTTGATCACATAAAGAAATCAGATGAGTATTGGGAAAAATGGCTCGGGAAATCCAAGGAAAATGGGTGAAGTGAGAGAAAATTTGGATCAAGATCAACCAAGTAATGAAAGACATTGGCCTCCCCAATTTTGGCACACCCGACGACTTTGTCGACTTGCACGACATAGTCAAGATTCATGCCGAACAAGACTCATCATGGGACGAGGAGATAGATAAGGTGACATATTTGGCACCAGGTCAACTGCGACAGTTCATGGAGCACCCAATCAAAGCTCAGGCTATGTTGCAACAGTTAAGTGCCAAAATAGTCAAGTATCAGGCACAAGTAGTAGACATAAGAGAGATTCACTTGGCCCCAATGGAACAACATAGGTTCCCATATGCCAACACATGCAAGGATCTATTTAACAAGTGGTTAGAGTACTAGAAGAGTCACCCACTTAAGTGATATCTTGAGATGAATCTTACAAAAATCGATAAAAGAGAACACCATGTGGCGAGTTTTTTTTTACTTAGATGCACTTTAATTGTTATTTTTAGTTAATTTTTTTTTATAAATAAGGGCATCGACCGGTTAGTTAAAGGTCGATGGTTGTTGCAAAGACCCTCATTTTTGGTTTTGTTAAGAACTATTTCAGAGCTACCTTTAATTGAGAAGTCCTTTTTGGGACCAGAGACAAGCTTGTGTTTTCATCAAATGCATGTATGATTGGATGTGGAGAAGAATTATTTCTTATTTTGTCTCATGAATGGATGTTGTAATGAGTAAGAGCTACTAAATCTATTGATAAGTTATTTGATGCAATGTTTTACAATTCTTTTCTTTAATGATGAAGATAAGTCATTGTGTTATTATGTGATTGATGATTAGAGTTAAGTGAATTATTTTACTTGCCATTGTTGATCACATGCATGTTTTCTCTCGATAAATTATATCTTAGTTAGTAATTGGAATACCCACACGGTTAACATATTAATACTAGGCTTGTGGTAGACGATCACTGTATGCATGCTAGAGTAAAGGGGTATCCCAAGCTCAACCTCTTCTCCAATAGTCAAGTTTGTTCCTAGTTTGTCACTTGGTTGGTTTATACTGGCTTGATATTATATCAGTCCTACCTAAGAGAAGATAGAAAAAGAGAACGTCCAAACCGAAAGAGAAAAACCTTCACAAGAAAACATAAATCCCATCGATTATTTTGGATGGATCACAAGATCCGGAGAACCATTCCACTATTAAATGATGAAGAGTCTAATTGGGCCTCGGTGGTGGGTTTGGTTCCTACTGTTGAGTTAAAGGGATTTAGGACGTCTCAATAGGTTCCAGTGGCTAATTGAACCAAAATTGATTTTCCAAGGTTACTTTTCTCCAAAAGTAATCCATCCACCATATTAGGATCAATGTAACAATGAATTTCTCCTAAATCAATTAAAATAACAATAGGATGATTTATGATCTTACCTTCCACCTTGATTATTTTTTATTGGTATTCTGCTTGTCGATCATCTAAGGCTGCATAAATTCTTCCCATGTCTTCAACTGTTGTATCCTCTTGGATGTTGTGCACAGTCTTCACTCTATCCTTGATGTGGGGGAAATCATTGTACATGTGATCTTCATTGCATCCCCAACATTGGATCGGTGGTGGAAGACTGAACACAGGCACCCAATGGGTTTTCTACAACCATTACCAATTCCAAAGAAGAAATTGGAAGTGATAACTATTTATTTTATAACTAAATTGCCCAGGACAACAAGGAAACATGATTCAATCATGGTAGTGGTTGATAAATTGACAAAGGCTACTCATTTTTTTCCTGTAAAAACAACTCATACAACAACTAATATTACAGAAATTTACATGAGGGAGATTGCTAGGTTGCATGGGATACCTAGGAAAATTGTCTTAGACAGAGACACAAAGTTTACTTCAAATTTCTGGAAGGGATTATTCAAAGGATTTGGTACAAATCTGAACTTTAGCACAACATACCATTCACAGTCTGATGGGAATACATAGAGAGTCAACAGAGTAATTGAATAGATGTTGAGAATGTATGCGATGGATAAGCCATCTAAGTGAGAAGATTACTTTCACTTGGTTAAGTTTGCCTATAATAATGGTATCAAGCTTCATTGAATATGATACCATTTGAAAATTTGTATGGTAGGAAATGAAATACTCCAGTGATTTGGGACAACTCAACAAATAGAGTGGCACTTGGGCCAGAGTTGCTCAAGGAAATGGAAGACCATATGGCTAATATTAAGCAGAATGTAAAGGCAATTCAGGATAGAAAAAAAGTTTATGCAGATAAAAATAGGACAACAAGAGAATTTAATTGGGGGAGTATGTGCTTTTGAAAGTAAAACCCAAGAAGAGCTCTTTGAAGTTGGGTAGTTGTACAAAGCTAGAAACTAGATTCTGTGGTCCATTTGAGATATTGGACAGAAGAGGGCCAGTTGCATACATGATTGTATTGCCTATTTCCATGAATGTGCATAATGTATTTCATGCCTCTTTGCTAAAGAAATATGTACATGATGTTAACCATGTTATTGATTTACATCTGATTCAGGTAGAGACATAGGGAGACTTCTAGGTCGAGCCAGTGCGAATACTTGACATAAAAGTCAAGATGCTCCAGAATCGAGTTATAGAGTTGGTAAAAGTTTAGTGGATCTGCTACATTCCTGAAGATGCTACCTGAGAGCATGAAGATGCCATGTAGGCAGAGTACCTACAACTTTTTAAATAAATTTTGAGATTTTGGTCTCTGTTTTGTATATGCACTAAGGACAGTGCCAAAATAAGAGGGAGGGGATGTAACACTCCGGGTTTTGAGCCCCATATTAAATAATGTATTTGTTAATTGCTGAGAGGCCATAGTGCCCAAACAATTAAAAGAGGCCAACCTACCTAAAAAATGTAATGTTTTGATCATTATTAATAATAAATACATCGTTTATTGCTAGAGGGACAAGGACTAGAGTTATAGGGGGCTATGATTCCACAAGAGAGGGGGATTAAGGGGATAAGAATTTATTTTATATTTTTAAATCATCCATTTTTTCTAATGGAGGAAATTAGTTATGTGAGCTTCTTAGGGAAAGGCCAAGGGGTTCTTGATCCCCACGAATTACATAAACCCATCCCTAGTCTGTTGGGGGGGTTTTCATGTTCGTTGATTCTCTCATTCGTTGGTTCGCCATTTGTTCTCTTCTCACTCCCATTCTCACTCTCATTCTGATGTTGGTCATTCCACCTATTCATGCATTAATTCACGCACCTGTTCACTGTTCACACCTCTCATGGAGACTTCACTCCATAAAATCTTTCACCGCACTCGTGTTCCTCATTTGCATTTGGCTTGGGAAGGGGAAACAAATTGTTGAAGAAAAACCAAGATTTTGTTGGTTGTAGATATTGCTTGTAATACCCCTAGGATGAACCCCAACTGTAAATGTAAATGCAAATGTACTTAAGCTGGTGAGATTTTTGATATCATTTTTGTATGCACCTTCCATGGTATAGTGCGCATATGTACTGCGCACTAAAATGATGAAGTGTGCACATTCCAGGATACCGCGCACAACAAAATTAAGTGCACATGATTTTGAGGCTAGGGAGCCTTTTGTATATGTTGTGTTGTATAGTCTAGTGAGCCAGTTATTATAAGCTAGGAGTCGTATGTGTTGAATTAGGCTGGAGAGCCTAGATGCTAAAGGCCAACGAGCCTATTTTTGTATATGTCTTATAATTAATATAATACTTCGCTGTGTGTAGATCGACTACGATAAAAGAGTATGGGGGACTAAAATCCACTAGTTAGGGAAAGGGGGAGCTAAAAGTTAAGGAAAAGGGATAAGCTAGGGAGTTTAAGCCAAAAATGAATATTATATTAATATTCCTTAAAGTATAAAGTTTGGATAATTATTTATCCTAAGTTCTAAGGATGGGGACAAGTGGGCCAAAGTAGCTCCCAACATGAAAAGTGTCAAGTTGGGAACATGCATACATATAGATTGGACTTAGTTCATTTTTCTATCATTCCATGATAATTCACTCACTCATTCAGCTGTCCTCCGTACCTTTCTGTTACCATCATTGTACCTGTACCCATACCCATATCCATACTAGTACTGTACCTGTACCTAGTTATCTTGGGAGTTGGACTGAAGAAGTGGGTTGTCAGGCTCGTGGGAGACTAAAGAGGGGGGTTTTCATGCCCATGAACATTTTCTCTCTAGGTGAAAGAATTGATGGGAATTGATTACTGAAGGTGCTAAACTGCGGCTACAGGTCTCTGAGACTTCTTGTCCGGCTTGTTGCTGAAGCCTTGGAAGGCAAGTGGGGAAGCCGAGGGACTATTGAGAAGAGAAGGGGCACACTTCCTAAGGTGGGACAGACATGTGGGGAATGAAGGATTGTAGGATGTTAGTTGAGTTGGCACCTGTGATGAAGTCTTTCCTGTTGTCTGAGATACATCGGCTTGGTTAGGAATCCATTTACCCGGGTGGAGTTTAGTCCTAGATCGGGGGTGACCCACTGCTCAGAGTGATGAGCAGTGTGGTTTAAGGCTGGGAGGTTCATGGAAGGTCTATGCGTAGTCGGTGATATTCTTACCAATATAAGTGTCAATTGTGTGTTAATTTATATGTTGCAGTATTATCATGTGTTTATTTTTGTGGGTTTTTCCTGTGTGTGGTTTATATATTTCTTTATATTTATGGGTATTGCTTGTCTATGCTGCATGTATATGTTGTTGTTATTTTTGTATGAATCTGTGCATTTCCCGAATGCATTTTTTTTTTTTAATTTTTATACATAAAGTTCCACAAGAGTTTCTGTGTGTATATGTTTTAATTTGCATACAATTCAATTTTTTCTTACGTGGAATAGCCCAGTTGGCTGCTGGGGATGTTACAATATGGTATCCGAGCTTCAGTTTTCAACATTGAGCCTGGATGGGTCGAGAAATTTGAGTTGAAGTGAAATTTCATAGAGGATTGATTTCGAAGTGGCCAAATTTCAAGTTACAGAGCGTCCATGGTAAAAATTAGAAGCAATTGCATGGAATTGGAAAGAGCCCCAATTTTTGTTGTTAAATTCATGGGAAAATTGAGAAATTTGGTCAAGTGGTGAGGTATTCTTGATTTAATGTCTGTTCTAGAAAATTAAGACCTAGAATTGGTCGAATTTGAAGTTATAGGGATACCATGACATATGGATAAATATTAGTTGATTAAAGTTCTCAATTTGTGAATTGAGTTTGGGAAAAATATTGGCCTACGGGTGCACGCGCTAAAATTTGGTACTGCGCAGTGCAGAGTGGAAATGTGCAAAAAATATTGGTGCGTGGATGTGCACACTTAATTTTGGTGCTATGCGATGCAGAGTGGTAATGCGCAGAAAATTTTGGCACACAGGTGTGCGCAATAAATTTAGCATTGTGCGGTGCATATTGAGTGGCACATACATAATACTGGTGCGCATAGTGTGTACACAGATAATAATGGCACGTGTGGTGTGTGCAGTATTGACAAAGAATAGATGAATTTTGTTGGTGCATGTGCAATGTGGGTATATGCTATCACACTACAGCTTAGTTAATGATGCACGCAGAGTACTGATGCATGGTGCGGGTGTACTAAAATTTGGCATGGTGCAGGGCGTAGAGTGAAATGCACCCAAAATATTAGCGCGTGACACAAAAATTGTGTGCAACAAGTAATAGTGCATGAACCAAAATTGTGCATGGTGGATATTGGCTTGCGATACAAAAGTAGTGTGCACCAGTTATTGGCGCGACAAAGAAGTGATCCACACTGTTTATAGGTGTGCGAAGCATGCACTACCTTATGGTATTGTTGCACATGCTAAATATGGGTGTACAGGTTCAAATTTTGGCGTACGAAGTCGTTTGGATGGTTTACAACAACAAAAAACCAGTGAATTTCTACGAAATTTTATACTGTTTGAACATCATCTTTTTGTAATGCGTTTTTGAGGTCCTAAACAACGTTTTTAGCTACTCAAAAACCCCAAGAATAGAATGTATCAAGGCACATGTTGTCTTTGCAGCTTAAATAAAAGAGCATGGAGAGATCTTTCTAATGGTGTAAATTGTTCATCAAACAAAGCTTTTATGAAGAAGTTACAGGGCAAACAGTGGAGGGTAAATTTTAAGACCCAACTAACTTCGAAGAGCCATAACTTTCTTCTCTAGAATTAGATTGAGGAACATGAGAAGACTATGAAAATCTACTGAACCATATAAGAAATTCCTAGAGCTGAATTAAATTTTTGGGCAAGTTAAAAGTGTTTAAGATGGAAAATAAGGTACCTGTAGCATTCCAGATAAAAAACACGAATTGGACTAGAACTTCAACAGGCTGTAATTAGCATCCTAGAACCCAGAAAAAGGTGAAACTTGGACAGATTGTCCAAAATATGTATATGAAGAAACCAAATTGAGATCCTACTAAAACTCCAATGTAGTAGGTGAAAAAATGCATAATTATAGCGCAGAGTTGCACCAAGTTGAAGAGTGAACAGAAAAATTAATGGACAATTTTGAAATAACCATAACTTTTTGCTCAAGACTCACAATTGAGCATGGAAGTAGGCGTTGGAAATTTCTTGGACACTAGAATATAATTATTCACCCAGAAAATTGATCTGGGCAATCAATTTTTTAGGAAATCAGAAGAAATGATTCTGATATAATATTGAACTAGAACGGTTCATATTTTTCATGAAATTGATGAGTCAGTTAACCTGACAAAGTTTTGTCGGCTGCACATTTTGCAGAGTTAACAAAAACTAGATCAGATCAGATCAACATAGAGTGTAGAGGAATGGATGATGCATAGTGGGATTACATCCAGGAAGATGAGATTAGAGGGATGGATATCCATATGGGCCTTGAAGGAACAAACTCCAATGGACATGGAGAAGGAAGGGATGGAAACATGAATATGGCGGAGACCATTAAAAATTTGTAGAAGGATGTCCAAAGCCATAAAGTTGATAACGAAAGGATTATGAAATCCAAGGAGCAGCAGGAGGACTTTAACATGAAGTTAATGTAGAGATTTAACATAATAGAAAATAAATTGGATAAGGAGAGTGGCTCAAGCAAATTAGTAAATCATAGGTCTCCTGATGAGAAAAGAAGAACAAGAAGTGTTAGCAGACATCACCACCACTCCCTGAGGCATTCCAATAAAAGAGAGAATACATTATCTCAAGCCCATCCCCTATTAGGAAGCATAAGAGGTATCTGGTGGATGACCTACAAGGAGAAATTAACAAAATCAAACCTCCTACTTTTGATGGTGAGCACAAGAAGGATGAAGATGCAGAGACATGGCTGCTGGGCATGCGAAAGTATTTTCAATTGCATAATTATTCTTCTCATGCAGAAGGAAGAATTTCCATCTATCAAATCAAGGGAAATACATCCATGTGGTGCGATCAACTTGTGCAGGTGCAACACATTAAAGAGAAAAATGTTACTTGGAAGGAATTCAAGAAATATTTTGAAAAGAAATATTTGACTAAGAGATACTATGACAAGAAAATGAAAGAGTTATTTGTACTCAAACTCGAGAGTATGACCATAGATGAATATGAAAGAAGGTTTTTAGAACTGACTAAGTATGTTTCTTTCATCAAGGATGAGACAATTAAGATTCATAGGTATTTGAGTGGATTTCCATCATTTGTCAGTGACAAAATACAATATGATGATCCCAAAACATTGGAGGAGACCATAAGGAGAGATAAATGCATATATGATCAACAAACATCAAGGCTAACTTTCCAAAAATTTTGGGAAGACAAGAATAAACTCAAGATGGATAAGAGGAAGAAGGGAACTAAGCCACTATTCCTTAGAAATAATACTCAGGGACAACCAACTTCAAGAGAACCCTCAATGATGGAGACAAGAGGTCAAACGCCAAGGCAACCACCTATTCAATGTTGGGGTTGTAAAGGAGATCATATGTTTAGAGATTTCCCTCACAGAGGTGAAAAAGTGAGGACCTTTCACAATGTACAATAAGATGAAACAATGGAAGACATGGACATAAATTTACCAATGATCTATGCATCCCTGGAAAAAAAACAAGCAAAATATCAGTCACATATGATTGAAGTGGAAGGTATGATCAACGACCAATCCATTGCTATTTTAATTGATTCAGAAGCTAGTCATAGTTATATAGATCCTAAGATGGTGGAAAGTTTGCATTTACCAAGATGCAAGAATGGAAAATATTGATTGGTTCAGCTGGCTATCGGAGCCAAACTAAAAGTTAATGAGATGGTTAAGTCATGTCTTATGGACATGAATGGACTGAACACTAGGGAAGATTTAAACATCTTTCCTTTAGGTTCCTATAACTGTCTAATTGGGAAATGGTTGGACCAACATCATGCTATCCTAGACTGTCATAACAAGGCATTTACTTGCTTATATGAGGAAGGGAACCTAAGGACAGTGCAGAGAATTCCCAACACAATAACCATTAGAGAAATTTCATCATTTTAGCTAAAGAAATGTTATAGAAAAGAGTGTCAAATATTTGCAACACATATGGAAGAGACACCTAAAGATAATGTGTCAAATATTGAATATTATGCAGTCCTAAAAGAGTTTGAATATGTGTTTAAGGAAATACCAAGATTACCCCCTAAAAAAAACATTGATTTCTCCATAGATTTGATGCTTGGAGCAGCTCCAGTATCCAAGACTCCATACAGGATGAGTACACCAGAATTGAAGGAGTTGCAAATGCAACTTGAAGAGCTTCTAAAGAAGGGGTATATATGCCCAAGTGTGCCACCTTGGGGTGCCCCATTTTTATTTGTGAAGAAAAATGATGTAACATTAAGACTTTGCATTGACTTTAGGCAGTTGAAAAAGGTAAATGTGAAGAATAAGTATCCTTTTCCAAGGATCGATGACCTATTTGATCAGGTGAAAGATGCAAAAATATTCTCCAAGATTGATCTTAGTTCTGGTTATCATCAAGTAATATTTAAAGAAGAAGACATCAACAAGACTGCTTTCAGAACAAGGTATGGTCATTATGAGTTCACAGTGGTGCCATTTGGGTTATCAAATGCACCAACTGTCTACATGTGTTTAATGAATGGTATTTTCAGAGAATACTTAGATAATTTTGTCATTGTAATTTTAGATGACATTATTATATATTCTAAGTCAGAGGAAGAACATAAACAACACTTGAGGATGGTATTACAAGTATTAAGGGAGAATCAGTTGTATGCCAAATTAAGAAAGTGCTCATTTTATCAGAAGAAAATTCATTATTTGGGGCATATCATTTCAGAGGATGGGATAACAATGGATCCTGAGAAGATAGAATCCATTAGAGGATGGTCAACACCAAAGAATGTGACAGAGGTTAGATCATTCATGGGCCTTGCAGGATACTATAAGAGATTTATTGAAGGATTCTCAAAGTTTGCACACCCAATCACTTCCTTGCAAAATAAGGGTGTGAAGTTTCAATGGACATTGGATTGTGAAAAGAGTTTCCAACACTTGAAGCAATTATTAACTACTGCTCCAATTTTAAGGATTGCAAATCTAAATGAAGACTTCATTGTATGCATAGATGCATGTAAAGAAGGACTTGGTGGAGTCCTCAGTCAAAATGGGTTTTTTGTATGTTATGAATCAAGGAAGTTGAAGGAGCATGAAAGACACTATGCCACTCATGATTTGGAGTTGGAAACCATAGTGCATGCCTTGAGGAAGTGGAGGCACTATCTCATGGGGAAAAGGTTTCAGCTGAGGACAGATCATAATGGTATGAAATATTTATTTGATCAACCAACTCTAAATGCTAGGCAAAGAAGGTGGTTAGCATTTCTCTGTGAATATGACTTTGATATAAATCATATCAAAGAGAAAGAGAACAAAGTGGCTGATGCACTCAAAAGAAGAGTGCATGAGATGCATGTTATAGCCATAAGTATGTAACAATCAGATTTGAAAGACATAATCATAGAGGCTGCAAAATTAGATTTGCAATACAAGGAGTTAGTGGAAAAATTACAACAAGGTAATTTGCAACAAAAAATTGAAGACTATAAGCTAGAAAATGATGAAATTCTTATATACAGGGGCATAATTTATGTACCAAATTCCCAGGAATTGAAAATTCTGATATTGAGAGAAATACATAATGTACCTTATGTTGGGCACCCAGGTTATCAGAAAACTATTGTAGCTATCAAGAGCCAATATTATTGGCCAGGCATGGAGAAAGAAGTTGTTGATTTTATTGCCAAACATTTGGAGTGTCAAAAGGTAAAAGCTGAGAATAGACACCCAACTGGTTTTCTACAACCATTACCCATTCTTGAGTGGAAATGGGAAGTTGTAACAATGGATTTCATCACCAAACTACCCAGAACAAGCAAGCATCATGATTCTATTATGGTAATGGTGGATAAACTTACTAAAGGTGCCCATTTTATTCCAGTAAAGCTCACTCACAAGGAAACCAACATTGTTGATGTTTATATGAGATAAATTTCTTAATTACATGGTATACCCAAGACAATTGTGTCTGAGAGAGATCCAAAATTCACCTCAAATTTTTGGAAGGGATTATTTAATGTATTTGGAACAAATTTGAATTTTAGTACAACTTATCATCCATAATCAGATGGAAAAATAGAGAGGGTGAATCAAGTGATTGAGGATATGTTAAGGATGTATATGATGGATAAACCATCAAAATGGGAATACTACCTACACTTAGTAGAGTTTGCTTATAAAAATGGGTACCAAACATCTCTAAATATGAGCCCATTTGAGGCACTTTATGGCAGAAGGTGCAACACAATGGTAAGCTTGGATAACCCAACAGATAGAGCAATGGTTGAGCCAGATTTACTCAGGGAAATGGAGGAGAAAATGTTGAAAATAAAACAAAATTTAAAGGTTTCCCAAGGTAGGCAAAAAATCTATGTTGATAAGTGAAGAACACACATGGAATTTAAAGTGGGGAACCATGTATTCTTGAAAGTGAAGGCCAATAGAAGTTCCCTGAAGTTGGGAAATTGTTCAAAGTTGGAAGCACACTATTGTGGGTCGTTTGAAATCCTAGAGAGGATTGGGCCTATAGAATACATGCTTTCCTTTCCTACATCAATGACCATTCATAATGTATTTCATGTATCATTGCTTAATAAATATATACCTGATTCTAATCATGTTATTGATTGGAATGTGATTCAGGGGGAGCAAGAAGGCGCTTCCCAAGTACATTCGATATGCATTCTGGACTAGAAAATTAAATATCTCTAGAATCGATCCATAGGGCTTGTAAATGTCTAATGGACCTAGTATAGTCCCGAGGATGCTACTTGGGAGCATGAGGATGAAATGCGAGCAAAAAACTTGCATATTTTTGAGTATTTTTGAAATTTTTGTTGTATATATGTACATAATGCACTGAGGATAGTGCATAAATAAGGGGAGGGGATTGTAATACCCCTAGGATGAACCTCAAATGTAAATTTAAATGAAAATGTACTTAAGCTGGTGAGATGTTTGATATCATTTTTGTATGCACCTTCCATGGTATAGTGCACACATGTACTCCGCACTAAAATGATGAAGTGTGCACATTCCAGGATTCCACTCACAAAAAAATTAAGTGTGCATGATTTTGAGGCCAGGGAGCCTTTTTGTATATGTTTTGTTTATAGGTTGGTGAGCCATTTATTATAAGCTAGGAGGATTATGTGTTGAATTAGTCTAGAGAGCCTATATGTTAAAGGCCAGTGAGCCTATTTTTGTATATGTATTATCATTAATATAATACATCATTATGTGTAGACCGACCATGATAAAATAGTATGGGGGACTAAACTACAGTAGTTAGGGAAAGAAGGGGCTAAATGTTAAGAAAAAGGGCTAAGCTAGGGAGCTTAAGCCAAAAAGGAATATTATATTAGTATTCATTAAAGTATAAAGTTTGGATAATAATTTTATCCGAAGTTCTAAGGATGGGGACAAGTGGGCCAAAGTATTTCCCAACATGACAAGTGTCAAGTTATGAACATGAATACATACATATTGGAATTAGTTCATTTTTCTATCATTCCATGATCATTCATTCACTCATTCAAATGTCCTCCATACCTTTCTGTTACCATCACTATACATGTACCCGTACCCATATCTATACTAGTATCGTAACTGTACCTAGTTATCTTGGGAGCTAGACTGAAGAAGCGAGTTTTCAGACCCATGGGAGACTGAAGAGGCAGGTTGTCAGGCCCATGAGCAATTTCTCTCTAGGTGAGAGATATGTTGGGAATTCATTCCCGAAGGTGATAAACTGCAGCTACAGGTCTCTGAGACTTCCTGTTCAGTCTGTTGCTGAAGCATTGGAAGGGAAGTGGGGCAACTGAGGGACTGTTGAGCAATGAAGGGGCACATTTCCTGGGGTGGGACAGGCATGTGGGGAATGAAGGAATGTAGGATTTTATTTTGAGTTGGCACCTGTGATAAATTCTTTCCTATTGTCTAAGATACATCAACCTAGTTAGGAATCCCTTTACTTGGGTGGAGTTTAGTCCTAGCTCGGGGGTGAACCACTGCTGAGAGTGATGAACAGTCTGGTCTAAGGCTGGGAGGTTTGTGGAGGGTCTGCATGCATGTTGATTCCCTGTTTAGACATGTATAATACCCTATCTTACCTTGTATCCGAGCCTTTTTGCCTATTTTATAAGCCTATATTTGACTATTCGCTCTCAAATACATACCTAATAGCCTTGTTCATGTTCATAAGAGGTAATTGATGATTTGAAGCATGTTTATTTAACTTTCTTGAAATAATTCGATTAAAGTGTTCTATTTTTTATAGTCCTAATGGTTTGATTTATGAGCAGCCTATCTGGTACTTGTGTTATTCCAATACGACCAGTCATTGTGCAATCTAGTACCAAAACCATTCCGGTACCCAAGGAAGTTTTGATCCGATACCATCTACTCCAAATCTATTTCGGTACCAAGTCATGTGCTATTCCGATACTATTTGCTTCATGCCCATTCTGGTACTCAGATTCACGACTGTGTGTATTCTGGTACCAAAATCTCTGTTTCCAGAATGCACCAATTGGACCAGTATGATGGTGAAGATTTCAAGAAGGAAGTTGAACAGAATCTCCCAAATCAGTTTTCCAGATTACGAGAGACTCCATCGCTCATGCACTTCGTGTCATGAGGATGGAGTCGATTCCTAGAAATTCAATGTAAAAATAAATTGTAAAATCTCTCAAGTTGTTTAATGATTATCTATAGATATTGATAGTATCAACTTACCTTATATAAGGAATGTTGTATAGGTGATAGAGGGTGTGGATAATAAGGAATGTAATGAAGTATGCTATCAGAACCAGACGATACATATCATTTTATGTATGAAGTAAAGAACTGTTGATCCAATTTGCTAGTTGAATTAATGCAAAAGATCTTTTATGTCAATTCCTGAATGTGAGTGGAAAGATTTAGTCTGTTACTTTCTTAAGAGGTTCCTTGTTGGTTCGACAAGGGCCCACAACCCCAACTAAGGTAAACCTCCCTGTATATGTTCTGTGTGTTTGTGTGAATATTTTACAGCAGTGTCTGTGTTAATGAGATTTAATTTATTTTCAGAGTTCAACATTGAGTTAATCGTTTTTGGATTGGTGTGAATAATCAGGTTCTAGATCGAATAGATATTTCATTCTCAAATGTTGGAGATGGCCATTTAATTATTTGAAGCGTGGGACTGATATCTTGAGTTTATGATTGCAGTAGCTTTAGTACATCAAGGAACCATAAGACTTTATACCTCATCTTCATGCTCTATAATGAAGTCTTTCAATTATACTGAATATTCCTTGTACTGGTTTGTTTGAATTACATGAAGCTAGAGTTGATTTTGATTTCAAGAGTGATTGGATTTGATTGTTATTTATTGTTTTGATTGCTATAGGAAACAAGCTTCTTAAGTTCATCCCTTTAATTCATGAGCTTGAAATGAACAAACTTGTTTCTCTAGGATATAATCTCTTTGATTGGTTGTTTGTTTAAGTTTCATTATCAGTTTTCTCTTCTAAGTTCAAGGGTGTTTGAAGTCTTTAGAAATATTCGAAACAAAGTCTTTTATGTTTTTAATTATTCCCTATACGCAATAGACTTAGGCAGGTTACCTGTTCTCGACACATATAGTGTAACAACTCTTTTGATTAC
>SNQJ01S0155636.1:10689-22355 GCA_010110895.2 Picea sitchensis | reverse complement strand
TGAATTCAAATAGAGACAAAATATGTCAATCCAATCTTAACAGAATCATTTTACGAATCAAATAGATTATATTGTTTTGGTCAAACCAATCTTTAATATTGATGGATTGCATATATGAAAGACCATACTAATCCCAGCATACAAAATCATATGAATCCAAACATAACTGTGTTCTGAGTTTAGCACTCGAATCTTCTGTCCATGATTCATAACAAGATCATTTTGGTAATAGTAATAAAAACATACATAGCTTTTGAAAGCAAATCCAAACAACCACCCTAACTCAGGCAAACCAAACAGAATCGAGAACAAATCAAACGTTTTATACTAATATGAGAATAATTAAATTGCATTGACCAAATCATAGCTATAATTGGTTTTAGGAAAACGAATCGTTGCAAATGAAATCTCTCTAGCTAATCAAAATAGAAAAAACGAAATCAATTCTGGTAACTGGAAGTAAACAGAATTGTTTTTTTAATCTACTCAAGCAGACATAACTAATTGATTATGCTAGTCAAAACCAAATCATACAAAATTGATGTTGAAAAACCATACCTGGGTAGTAAAACAAATGATTCGATTTGGTCAAGATGATTTCGAGCTAACAGTTGCAGTGGTTGCCTCTCCATTAAAAGAACAGAGCCTGTTGTTTTGCAATTTGCTGACAGACTGCTTGATGAATCTGTGGATTGATCAAGGGTTTGATAGAGGGCAAGAGGCATAAGGCTGGACAAGGTAAATCGAGTGAGAGAGGTTCTGAGATCGAGGTTTGGAGAATTCATAGACCTTTCTTCAAATGCACATAGACCCAATACGTTCCCTTCAACCATTGAGAGGATTTGAAAAATGACCTGAAAAACACGAGCTAGATCTCTGTAACAACTCGATTTCTGGGGAAACCGCTCACAATGAAGGTAAAGGGGATAAAAATGGTTCTGGGTTTTCAACGGTTTGATCTAATTCAAATACGTTTGACCAGAATCGCTCACGCAAAAACGTGACTATGGGGGCAATTTACGGGGGCAGTCTTCTCTGGAAAAATGAAACCAAAACTGACTCTGAACACCATGGGGGTTCAATTCGCCCTACAGGAGCCAGGAGAGAACACACGGTCTATAGGGTAAATGGTGAGGGGGTTTGATAGGGTAGGCACAGGACTGAATGCTTGCTGGTTTTCCCAAACAAAGGCAACCCGAGATGCAAGGCAAGTGTTAATGCCTATTCTTTGAGGGTTTGACAAAGTAAGTTGAAACTATGCAAAACTATCGTGCTATCATGGCGCCTTGGTAAATCGGATCACTCACATCACAATCCAAGATTTTGACCGAATATCAAATATATTATTCACATGAAATCCATAACATTCATAACCAAAAAAATTATGACCAAATATCCAATAACTATTTGCAAACCATAGTGTTCATAACCAACAATTGGTCCGCAATAATATGTGTATGATTTCAAACAAAATAACATTTCGAATATAGCACCAAAACTTTGATCATAAAATTTATGTGTTGTATGAGACCATTGCGCCACAGGTCCAATCATAATGTTAATGCGTTCTCATGAAACCATTGCACCGAGGAATTTGATCAAAAACAAAAGAACATCAAACCACCAATGTATCAAGGATTCAATCACAATCACAAGAATACCATTGCATCACAAACTCATGAAATGAAGTCATATTAGCATAATCAAAATGCAAAGTGAGTAAAGGTTTGGTGTCTTGCCAACTATGCGACCGTCATTGAGTTAGAAGCAAGATGACCACATAAACAAGAATAACCATAATAATCCAGTGACAAATTTTATTCCATCGACATGAATTCGAACTCAAAGTTTTCATGCTTGCAGTCATGAAAATGAGAACCAAGGTAAGAGAGAAAACACACGAAACAATAGTGTCATTTTATTCGAAGGTTGCAACGAAAATCAAAGTTTGCGAAACTCTGGTGTAGGCAGCTTATAAGGACATTATAGAAATGCGAATTGGCTGCCAACACTTGGGTGAACCACTTTCCTTGGTGGAGGAGCTTCCCTACCTTAACAACCCGATAAAGATGGATCCTCTGCTAGCGAGTGCCATTGACCTGTGTGTCCACTATATGGTTAGTGAATTCTTATTCCATGCAGTCAGAGTTGAGCTCTGTTGGTGTCAGTTGTTTTGTGATCTTTAAGGTGTCCAATAATGGTGGAAAATATGGCCGAAGGAGGTCCACATTAAACACTAGGTGCAAGCCAAGGAAGGGTGGAGTGTTGAGCTCAAAATAATTGTGACCAACAACATTGGTGATGGTGTAAGGCCCATAGAAAAGTGGGAGGATCTTATGATGGGGCCGTGTAAGACGCTCCTTTTGCAAATGTAACTAGACCTTGTCTCCAACCCAAAACTGGTGCGATAACCTGTGTTGATCATGGCACTGCTTGTACTTAGCATTGGATTTCTGAAAAATATCATGGACCTATTGGCAGATGTGTTGAATCCGCTCAATGAATCTAGTGGCTTTGTTAGTCTCATAATGAACATGGGAAGAGTATGTCTGTGTGGTTTCTAGAGGTAGTGCAACATCAATGGGACCCAAGGGTTGGAATCTTGGTCCCACCTGAAATGGGCTATGGTCAGTGGAGCTATAGAGATCCATGTTGTCACTATGTTGAACATAGGGGAGACTCATCCCATGTATGCATATTCTTAGAGTTGTACATGTGCAGGATGTGAAAAATCATCCGATTGATGACCTTTGTTTGGCCATCTGTTTGGGGGTGGAAAACAGTGGATTTAGTGAACTTGTAGTCCAACATTGACCTCAAAATTGACCAAAATGTGTTGAGAAACTTGTTCTCCTGGTCAAAGATGATGGTCTGTGGTATCCCAAAATGGACCCACACTTATTCGAAGAATAAATTGGCATTATCATCCACTGTGATGTTCTTCTCGTAGGCTATGAGGATGGCCATCTTCGAAAACCAATCAACAACCAAAAATACACAATCATTGCCTTGCTTGGTGGACAAAAGGTCATACATGTAATCCATTGAGATAGATTCCCAAGGCTTCTCGGGGGTAGGAATAGGGGTGTATAATCCTTGCTTCTTGATGGCTAGCTTGGCAATGACATAGGCAATGCAAGATCTAATATACTTGCAGATGTATTGTCAAATTTTTGGCCAATAAATTTTTTTCTGGAGAACAACCAAATTTTTCTCCACGCCAAAATGTCCTGCTATCCAACTATAGTGGGATTCCCAAATTAAATTTGTACGCTCACTTGCAGGAACACAAAGATGGCCCAGATGGCATAATAACCTACCCTAAATGTGAAAATTGGTGATGGTTGCGCCTATACCCAAGAGATGATAGGTGGTGGCGAAGTCCAGATCTTGTTGATAAAGTTGTGGCCACTCAGATACCTCATGTCCAAAGGAATGGAGCATTGTGGTCAGTGCATCCATGGGAGGTCGAATGTGGTAGTCAATGACATGATTTGTGCTCCCTGTATTATACTTTATGTTGATATGGAACTATTGTAGGTAGGTGGACCACTTCTGATGGCGATCGTTCTGCAACTTCCCCTGTTTTTGTATGAACTGTAGAGGTTTGTGATCAATGTGGATGATCGTCCCCTTTCCCAAAATGTAATTTTTCCATTAACGACAGGCTTGTACAATGGAATAGATATATTTTTCATACGTGGGGTATTTCCAGACAGTATCTGAGAGTGTCTAACTATGGTATGCCACTAGATGATCATGTTAAGTGAGAACTATGCCTACAACATAGTCATATGCATCAATCTCAATCTTGAATGATTGTTACAGATCGGGAAAGGAGAGTAATGGAACTGAGAAAATGCAATGCTTTAGATAATAAAATTCTCATTGTTGTTCCTTCCCCCAAATTAAATTTTCCCTACCACTACCCTTGGTCACATGGCTGAGGGCCCATGCAATATGGGAGAATCCCAACACGAACAATCGATAGAAGTTGGCCAGTCCCAAGAAGCTATGAAGCTCGTTTAGTGTGGTTAGGGATGGAAAGTCACATATAACTTGTATCTTAGTGGGATAAACTTGTACCCCATGCTCATCAACAATTTAGCCCAAGTATTTGACCATGTTCATTCCAAAGGAACATTTTTCCAAGTTCTCATATAGTTTGTGTTGCCGCAGAGTGCTCAAAACCTGTTGAATATGCCGCATGTGCTCCTCCCAAGTTATGCTGAAGATGAGGATGTCATCCAAATATATGACCACAAAATATTTGGTGAAGGATATCAATACATCATCCATAAACCTCATGAAAGTGGCTGGTGCATTTGTTAGGAAAAAGGGCATGACCAACCATTCAAAGAGACCCTCTTTAGATTTGAAAGTTGTCTTCCAATCAGTTGGTTCAATAGGAACCTGGTGGTAGACAGACTTTAGGTCAATATTACTAAAGAACTTTTCCCACTTAAGTTGGTCAAGAAGGTCATCAATCCTAGGAATTGGGTACTGATTTCTGACTGTGATTTTGTTTAACACTCAGTAATAAATGCAGAGTCGCCAAGCCCTGCCCTTCTTCTACAATAGTATGACCGGGCTTCCACAAGGGGAGTAGCTAGGTTTGATGTTCCCCTTTTGAAGAATCTCTTGGATTTGATGCTTGATTTAGTCATTTTCCATCAGCGAGTGATGATAGAATGGTCCATTAGGTAGAGGTACACTGGGGGTTAGATCAATTGGATGCTTGACTTGGTAGTGAATCGGTACCCCGGTGGGTGAGGAGAAGATGTCTCTGTACTCTTCCACAATCCCGTACACTTTATTTTGCTGCAAAGAGAGGCTCTGTGTAGAGGCCACAGATGTGGCGACAACCTTCTTCTTACTATGAGCACGGATCATAAAGAAGATGAACTTCCCGGTCTGTGAAATGGCTGTTAAATTATGATCTTGATTTCTTATGTAGATTAATTCTTTTATTTTCTTCAATACTTTGATTCCATCTTAATACACTTCAACAATTCTAAATCATAATCGAATAGAAATAACTATGTAGATAAGTAAACATGCACATCAACAACACATATACCCTGGGGAAACCCTGTAAAGGGAGAAAACCCCCATCAAACAGTATTCCTATATTTCATTAATAATGTAAGATCTCTTACAAATACCCACCATGAATGTTCTGCTCTCAAAGAGCTTGCCAAGATGACTCTGACCTAACAAAGACTTAAAAGACCTTGCTGAAATACACCTCTGATATGCTGCCTCTTTATCACTGATGTGCTCCTCTATTACTTCACCCTCAACCTGCATATGAAAGCTATGTTTCAAATCTGTGTTGCAAAATTGTCTTGAAGAGAGGGTTCGACCTCTTATTATAAAGGCTGAAGAGGGGAAGAGGAGAAGCTCGAAATAGTAACCTGATTGCATGCATTAAACATAACTCAACTTCAGGCTTTAGTTCGAACTTATAACTAGACTTGAGATTGGTTACAAATCAAATTTACACTTTAGTTCGAACTTAGAACTAGAATTGAGATTGGTTACAACTCAACATTACACTTTAGTTCGAACTTAGAACTAGACTTGAGACTGACATGCTTTAGTTCGAACTTAGAACTAGAATTAAGACTTTAGTTGCAACTCAACATTACACTTCAGTTCTAAAATAGAAATAGACTCAAGACTTTAATTGCAACTCAACATTACACTTTAGTTCTAAAATAGAACTAGACTCAAGACTTTAGTTGCAACTCAACATTACTAAAATAGAACTAGACTCAAGACTTTAGTTGCAACTCAACATTACACTTTAGTTCTAACATAGAACTAGTCTCAAGACTTTAGTTACAACTCTTGACAAGGCAATTCAAAATTCTCTTCATGGTGGATAATGTTTACACATGCCAATGCCCTAGATCAATACATTTACATCATTTTCAACATTAGGAATATAGTTTGTTTCTAGCTCATAGGAATTTTACATTCAACCTAACTTTTGCTAGAGACCTTGACTTTTTCTCATGGCTCACAAGGTTTGACTAGGCTCATAGAGGTTGTATGTTCCCTCTGACTTTTGCACTAGTCTGTCTATGCTCACAGAGGTTGTACATTCCCCCTGACTTTTTCACTAGACTGTCTATGCTCACAGAGGTTGTACGTTCCCCCTGACTTTTTCATTAGACTCACATAGCATCTCGTTCATCCTAAATTTTGGTTTGACTCACAGAGGTTGTACGTTCCCCGTGGATTTTGTCAATACCTCACAAGACTGGTTGATTCTCCAAATCTCCCTGGCTAGCCTCAGGGTGGCCCATATGGCCTCTCATTAGAGAATGACTATCGATGATGCCAAATTTAACACTCCCTCTTAGTGAGGGAGTCATTCTCAGCCACACCAAGATTGCCTCTCAGCTGCACAAACTGTCTCGAGTTCAGAGGCTTGGTCAGGATATCAGTTACTTGCTTGCTCGTGGCTATGTACTGTAACTTTAAAGTTTTTCTCTGGACCAAGTCTCGAATGTACTGGTACCTCATGTCAATATGTTTTGACCTGTCGTGAAATAATGGGTTCTCTATCAATTTTATGAAACTTTGATTATCATAGTGAACCACCATCATCTCGAGCTTATGACCAAACAACCCAGAAACCAATTTTCTGAGCCATACTACTTCCTTGCTAGAATCACTTGCTACAATGTACTCAGCCTCTACTATACTCTGTGAAATGGATCCCTGCTTTTGTCTTCACCAAGAGATCGTAGAGATCCTAAACTGAAGTAGTATCCGGAAGTACTCTTCCAATCCAGTAGGCTTCCTGCCGAGTCAACATCTGCATACCCATGCAGAAATAAACCACCACTGGATGTATATCTCAGACCATAAGTAATGGTCCTTTTGAGATATCTCAAGATGTTCTTTGCTACCACCCAATGTCTTTGTCTTGGTTTAGTCATGAACTGACTCATTGCAATCACTTCATAGCATATATTTGGCCTAGTGAGGTTCATGTACATCAATGATCCAATCAATTGCCTATACATGGTGGGATCCACCAAATCTGAACCTGTATCAGAATCATGCAGCTTCCTCAGGTTGGTAACCATCAGAGTACACATGGATTTGTAATCCATCATACCAAACCTCTTTAGTACATCCACTGTGTATTTTCCTTTTTCCAGAAATATCTCTCCTTGTCTTTGCCACACTTCCAATCCTAGAAAGTAATGCATCAAGCCTAAGTATTTTATCTCGAATTCTGAAGTTAGCTCTCTCTTACACCAGGATATTAGCCCTTCATATCCTTTTAGAAAGAGATCATCAACATACATGATTAGTATAATAGGTTGGTTACCTCTTACCTTGAAGTACATATTTTCATCAACATCACTTTTTTGAAAGCCCAGGCTTTTAAGAAAGCCCAGGCTTTTAAGAAAGCCATCAATCCTGTCATACCAAACTCTGGGACCCTGCTTAAGACCATACAAGGAATTCCTTAGCTTGCATACATGAGTGCGTTTTTTATGCAGTATAAAACCATCTAGTTGTTCCACAAAGAGCTCCTGTTCAATCTTTCCATTCAAGAATGTTGTTTTTACATCCATCTGATGTAGCTTCCAACCAAGTACGAAAGCTAAAGAAATAATAGCTCGAATGGAGGTATACCTGGCTACAAGAGAAAAAGTCTCTTCGTAGTTGATTCCTTTTTTTTGAGTGAATCCTCTAGCTACAAATCTTACCTTGAAATTTTCCACACTTCCATCAGTTGTATGTTTGATCTTATAGATCGATTTGGAAGAAACCATTGATTTGTCTTTTGGCCTTGGCACAATGTCCCAAACATTGTTCTTTATAATAGACTTGTAGTCCTCAAGCATGGAATCCTTCCATAATTGTAATTTATATTCTTCTTCAAATGAATAAGGTTCAACATCACTAATGTTGTTCATCAGTTCAACATAGCCTCCAAACCTATGAGGCCTCTTCCTTTCCTTGATAGTTCCTTTGGGAGCAGCTATCCTTTCTTCTTCCCGCACTATTTCTTTAAGCCACCCTGGATTCCTTTTGGCTGGAGGTTCTTCAAGAGTTCTTTCTAACACTTCAGTGGGTTTTAGGGGCTCATTACTTAGCCCTTCACGAGGTTCCTCCATTTGATCATCTGACTCTTCATTTTCAGAAGAGGGTGAAGCTGGCTAAACTGCTTCTAAATCCTGCTGAAGCTCTCTGAATTTCTTAAATGCGTCTTCCTCATGGAAAGTCACATCTCTGATTACCTCTATTTTCCTCTAACCTGGTACATAAATCCTATAATCCTTGGAGTTCTCACTGTACCCCACAAACACCCCTTTCTTTCCTGAGGGTTCCATCTTTGTCCTCTTTTCCTTAGGGACATGAATATACACAGGACATACAAATATCCTTAGATGCCCTACTTCAGGTTTGATCCCTGAGAAAACCTCTTCATGAGTCTTGTCCTTCAAAATAGCATGTGGACACCTATTCTAAATATAAACGACAATGGATATAGATTTTTCCCATAAAGAATTTGGCATATCCTGGTCAAACATCATTTCTTTCGCTGCCTCACAAATAGTCCTGTTTTTCCTCTCAACAACACCATTTTGCTGAGGGTTATATGGCATGGTCAACTATCTCTTGATTCTTGTTGACTTGCAGAAATGCTCAAACTGAAGAGATTCAAACTCTCTTCTATCGTCTGTTCTAAGGATTTCGATGTATTTCCCTATTTTCTTTTCAATAAAGGCTTTATACTCTTTGAATTTATTAAATGTGTCACTTTTAGCTTTAAGAAAATATATCCAACATTTTCTTGAGTAATCATCAATAAAAATTACATAATGCAAACAACCACTGAGTGAGGGAGATGACATGGGACCACATACATTAGAATGAACCAGATCTAAGATGACCTAATCTCTGTTGTCACTACTAGGAAATGATTTCTTTATATTTTTACCTAGCATGCATCCCTTACAAATTTCATTTTTACTAAGAGAAATAGAGGGCATGCCACATACCATGTTCTGTAGATCTGGAAGAGCTTTGTAATGAAGATGTCCAAGTCTTCTGTGCCACAAATCGTTGGAGCTAGTCGCATCATGAGCCAATGCCTGAACTGAATGTCCTAACACAATGTACAGTCCTCCACTTTGAGTTCCAATGGGTTCTACTATACTTAAGTGGCTACCTTTAGCCCATAGTAATGCATTCATGTCCTTGAAGATAACCCAATATCCCTTGTCCTCAAGGGTTGCAACTGATAGTAGATTCTTCTTGAGACCTGGAACATATAATACTTCATCAACATGAAGTCTAGCCCCAGATTCCAATCTGAAGGAGATAGATCCTACTCCCTCTATCTTGTAACATTTTTCATCCCCAAGCTCGACCTACTCTGCAAAATATTTTGTCTCGAAGTCTGAGAGGATCTCCTTGTACCCTATCATGTGCTTTGATGCACCACTATCTACTAACCAAGTTTTCGGCCCTGTGGAAACTAAACTGGATAAGGCAGAAACCAAATAATATTCTTTCCTATTTTCTTTCTCATTAGCAGGACTTTTCTGATTTATTTTGGATTCATCATCCTCAACAGTTGAGGCATGATGTTTCCCTTTCCTAGGATATTTCTTTCTAAACCAAGAATATTTAGCAAAATGACCCATCTTATTACAACTAAAGCATTTAATATTAGATGTATCAATATTCTTGCCTTTGAATGTACCTTTGGTGTTTGGCTTCCATTGAGAGCCTTTTTGGAAAGTGCCTTTCTTCTTTCCCTTGAATCCTGATGCTAAAGCCGAGTGCTCTTCTTTTGTTGGCTCACTCCTGGTAGCTGTGCGACTCTCCTCCTGGAGGAAATCATGCCATAACATCTGAAACGTGGGCTTAATATCTCTCCCACTTACACTGGATAAGAAGGTCTTCCATGAGGAAGGAAGATCGTCAAAAATGGCCTGCACTAAATCATCATTGTCCACTATCACCCATGTGACCAAAATCTGATCTTTGATATGAACTATCCTATAACATAAAGATGTCACTGATTCACCTTTCTCCATCTTCAAATACTTAATCTTGTGCTTAAGTGTCCTCTTCTAACTTGGAGCTTGTTTCTCACACAGATTCACCAAGGTATCCATACAGTCCTTAGTAGTCATCAACAAAGTCATTGCAGGCATTATAATGTCTTTGATTGAGTCAAATATGATTCTCTTGGCCTTTTCTTAACTCTTATTGAAGTTCATTCTTTCTACATTATTCGTTGGTTCCTCCACCACTGTGGTCACATACTGCTCAAGATCATGCTCTTGCATGATATTTGTTATACAGAGCTTCCACACATTAAAGTTGGTAGCTCCTTCGAGCCTATCCTTGGCCCTGACTGAAATGGAGGATGCTATGGTCCTCACACTGGAAATTTAATCAAGCTTGCTTGGATCTGCGTGTACCTTTTTCTACGCTTTAACACGTTTAACACACCCTAAGCTCTGATACCATGTTAAATTATGATCTTGATTTCTTATGTAGATTAATTCTTTTATTTTCTTTAATACTTTGATTCCATCTTAATACACTTCAACAATTACAAATCATAATCGAATAGCAATAACTATGTAGATAAGTAAACATGCACATCAACAACACATATACCCTTGGGAAACCCTGTACAGGGAGAAAAACCCTAGCAAACAATATTCATTTATTGCATTAATAATGTAAGATCTCTTACAAATATCCACCATGAATGTTCTGCTCTCAAAGAGATTGCCAAGACGACTCTGACCTGACAAAGACTTAAAATACCTTGCTGAAATACACCTATGATATGCTACCTATTTATCACTGATGTGCTTCTCTATTACTTCACCCTCAACCTGCATATGAAAACTCTGTTTCAAAACTCTGTTGTAGAACTGTCTTGAAGAGAGGGTTTGACCTCTTCTTATATAAGTTGAAGAGGGGAAGAGGGGAAGAGGGGAAGCTCGAAATAATAACTTGATTGCATGCATTAAACATAACTCAGCTTCATGCTTTAGTTCAAACTTAGAACTAGACTTGATATTGGTTACAACTCAACTTTACACTTTAGTTCGAACTTATAACTAGACCTGAGATTGGTTACAACTCAACATTACACTTTAGTTCGAACTTAGAACTAGACTTCAGACTGACATGCTTTAGATCAAACTTAGAACTAGACTTAAGACTTTAGTTTAAACTCAACATTACACTTTAGTTCTAAAATAGAACTAGACTCAAGACTTNTGGGGGATAATGTTTACACGTGCCAACACACTAGATCAATACATTTACATCATTTGCAATATTAGGAATATTGTATGTTTGTAGCTCATAAGAATTTTACATTCAACCTAAATTTTGCTTGATACCTTGAATTTTTCTCATGGCTCACAAAGTTTGAATAAGCTCACAGAGGTTGTATGTTCCCCCTGACTTTTGCACTAGTCTGTCTATGCTCACAGAGGTTGTACATTCCCCCTGACTTTTGCACTAGACTGTCTATGCTCACAAAGGTTGTACATTCCCCCTGAACTTTGCATTAGACTCACATAGCATCTTGTTTATCCTGAGTTTTGGTTTGACTCACAGAGGTTGTACATTCCCCTTGGATTTTGTCAATACCT